>VXBP01009782.1:100011-159354 GCA_013400115.1 Rhinopomastus cyanomelas
TTTTTTTTTTGTCTGTATACAGTTAGGTTAATAAACTTTTATCCAGTATCCTAAGTCATTCATTGTCTGGCAAATTTGTCCGAGATGTCATCGAGACCTTACTTGCTAAAGTTAGTGGAGAATCCCCAACCCGCTACAACTCTGTAGAGGAAAATGCTGTCAGAGCAACAGGAAAAAGCAAGTAGAGCATGGGACTCTGAATGTCTGGGGTCATGGATTTGAGCCCCATGTAGGAGACAGTACTGTAGGCTGACCCTGCTCCAGCAGTGGGGGTTGGACTTAGATGATCTTTCGAGGTCCCTTCCAACCTCTAACATTCTGTGATTCTGTGAAGACAGCCCGAGAAGTTCAAACCACATTAAAACCAGTCAAAGCACAAAGAAATTCCAATGCCTTTTCTCCCGCTACAAGAAGCTGTAGTTAAAATGCTGAGGGTTTTTTCCCCCCATAGACATTACCCTAAATTTACAATTACTTTTACTAAGACAAAAAAGTCAAATGAAAAATAATCACAAATATTTACACCACGCCACAGCACACACCCGTGTGGCTCTTCGTCTGGCATGCAGAGCCCACCTAACTGTGCTTCTTGCCGTAAAAGTCACACCTCACACTTGTGGGCACCATGGACCTTAAACCATGGGTACACAAATTAAAATCTATTTGTTATGTCCAACAACGTCCTGTGAATCTCACACCTTCTGTAAGGTGGGTTATTTCCCCACGTCTTGCCAAAAGCCAGCAGCCCTGGGCTGTCACCAGCAGGCATTAGATGAGACTTCTGTTGCCGCTGGCCCCTGTGGGTGGCTGCAGTACACGATAAATTCCTTCAGGAAGCACCTACAGAAATTTGGCACATCTGCACGATGGGGAAGACCCTGCTTACACCCATTTACTTACATATTAGTAACTTTCAAACGGCCACAACGAAATCCACAAGTGTTCATCCGTAAAACCCATAAACCCCACGCCAACCAGAGTCAGAAACGCTTATCTGGATACAGGTGAAGAAGTGAAAACAGAACTATAACTGAACAGTTTCAAGAAACAGGTTTCTTGAGAAGCTGCTGAAGCTGTCTGTAACAGCTACCACAGTGAGGAAGAGATGAGGTGAGAAAACAGGAGGAAAGCACTACGAAGCACAGCTAGCCAGAGAAGAGAGACGAGGCAAGTGTGGTGGGGGCAACGAGAGGGAGAACAGTTGTGTGAAGCACGGCTAAAGGGATGAGAAGCAGAGCATCGGGTAGCACAAAACAGCAAGCAGTGAAGCATCAAAATCATATCCAGGTGAGATCAATACACCAACTCAACTTAAACATAGCCTTACCCTCCATCAAGGCTTCAAAAACCTTGAACAGTGAGTGCCAATCTCAACGGGAAAGGAAAAGCAACCAGCTGACCTAGCAGTTGCTTCCTCTGAAGAAAACACAGTCCAATATTATTGACGTAGGTGTGCTGTAAGAATTAAGTACCAGTGCTGTGTTTACTTACCTCGTTTGAGTTTTCTGATTTCCATTTAATAAAAATGTATTTGCCAGCCATTTGATTTACATTGCCTAGCTGCTAACAAAATGAACTCTTTATTAACATCCTTCCACCCTGTCACGATGCTGAGTGGTAACAGACAGTCTCCAACACCAAAGTACATTTCACATTGTGACTTAAATGAAATGTGGTGTTACTTGAAATGACTGTCACACCAAACAGGCAAAACAGCACTGACTTCTGATCACAGAATCTCTGAATCATTCAAGTTGGAAAAGCCCCTTGGGATCACTGAGTCCAACCATCAACCCTACTCTACAAGCTCACCCCTAAACCATATCCCACATACCACATCTAAGCATCTTTTAAACTCATCCAGGGATGGTGAGAAGGATGGAGCCAGGCTCTTCTCAATATCATCTAGTGATAGAACAAGGGGCAATGGGTGTCAGCTGGAACATAGGAGGTTCCACATCAATATGAGAAGGAACTTCTTCACAGTGAGTGTGACAGAGCACTGGAATAGGCTGCCCAAGGAGATTGTGAAGTCTCCTTCACTGGAGATGTTTAAGACCCGCCTGGATGTGTTCCTGTGTGACTTGATCTAGGTGATCCTGCTGTGGCAGTGGGATTGGACTAGATGATCTTTCAAGGTCCCTTCCAATCCCTAAAGACTCTATGACTCTATGAAAAGAGCAACTCCCTGGTGCCTCAGGTAAAAACCCGTCTATGCATTCTGCTTCCATCTGGGAGGTGCTGCTTTAGCTGGCCCTATCACGTGTGCTCTACATAATACGACAAAACAGGTTTTAACTCAGGAGACCAACAGAAAGAGGCAACACAATTTTTCACTGAGCTGGAAGTAATAGCTTAAACTACCTACCTGCAGTGTTTTAGTCTGTATTTCTTCTGAGCACAACTTGAAAAATGGTCCTGTTTATTTTATCTTATCACATTAGCCTGTATTACTTTTTGCTCATAACCATTCAGACACGTTTGGCATTTAACATATGCCATTTTGGAAAAGATTCTAATCTGCTAAATAAGTTTTAGGCTTATCTGACAAGGCATTTTTCTTGCATATTGTTATCTGCAGATGGTGTGATGAAAGATAGAAAAAGTCAGCCTCTCTCCCTTCCCTACAATCAGCTCCCACTCCACTAATCTTAGCAGTTACAAGGAAGGATGTCAGAGATCTAGCATAAAGGTTTTTGGATTCTAAATTGCCAATTTTCTATAATGCTTTTAGGTAATTCTATTTTGAAGTTGTAAGCATGCTGATAGATGAGCAGCTGAACTGTAAATTACAGTTCAAGCCAGTTTTTTTAGAAGAGAGAGAGGCAAAAAAAGAAAAGAAAGAAAAGAGAGCCCAGGGATATTGTGACCATCTTAGGCAGCAGGCAGCCCCAACACTTCTAGCAATTAGGCTTGTCAAAACCCGCTCTCACCAACACCTGCTGCTCTAGAAACAGCAAGTGCCAGCAGGCAGTTGTGTTCCCAGAGACTACGAACATAAAGCCAGAAGAAGACAACTGGGTAGTTCTTTGTGGGTGATGAAGAAAGCCAGACAGACACACTGCCTAATAAACTTCTGTGAACTGAGAGCTGCAGGAGGCTTAAGCTTCTATGTTTTTATTTGCATAATGACCAGGGTAGGTTCTCTCTTCACAAAAGGAACTGGACTTTCTTACCTGGAGTTACTACAATCTGCATACATCACCCCATCACCCAGGCAGCCCAGTCTGCTAAATCAGACTGATTTTAGTCATCACCCACCCCTTCAGAAAACAAATACCTTGTCAGGAGAACTCACAAGTAGGGCAGATGGGTTTTCTATAGGTTAACTGGAGAGTAACTGAGGTGTGAATAAAATCTAAGATTCTTTAGGAATTAGATGATAAAAAAATTAAAAGCCCACCATCTTCCCCTTTCAAAGCCTTCAACTTACTCATCCTAAACAGGTAGGAAACACAGACTAAAAGAGTAAAATCTATTCACTAACAGAAGCATGACCTCTTATGAGAAGTTTTCCTAGAGCTATACTCTGGCCTTCCCCTTAGTATTGGTAGGTGATGAATCTACCCACCAGACACCAGGGAATGCCACAGGCTCGTTCTGAGAGAGAGAAGAACCGACAAAGGAAAGACTCAAGGCCCACTGACTGAAAACCCTACACAGCTCACTCATTGAAAAGGATGTGTTTTGTTTCTCTACTCTTCTGCCCCCACCAGTTCCCTGGCCAGCCTGCCCCAAAGCTGGTTTTTGCTAGTTTTGATTGAAAGCGTTCCAAGACAAAACTGATGCCGCACTGGTTGGTTTTTGCATTTTTTTCAGGTCAGGATGACTTTTCCTAATCAAAACTGCAAAACCAAGAAAACTACCATGATTTTCATAGAGTCATTAGGGACTGGATTTGAAAGGAATCTAATTTGTTTTATTGATTGCAACTGTGCCACCCTCCAAAGAACTGAAGATCAAGAGCCTAAGTTTAGACAGCGTTTCACATCCTTAACACTTACGACAAAGATGCTGAAGACATCAGAATGATCATTGTTTACATTTAATTAAAAGGGATAAATTTATTAACTTTACATTTTCCTTACTCATCTTAAACCATCATACTGTTATGAAGCATGGAATGCCTTAACACTGTTTTATCTCATGCCAAAGTGCTAGATAATTCCAGTAAGTGCCTCTGCCATCTGTAACCCACATAGAAATATTCTGTAGTTTCTATTTGCTGATTTTTAATTTCTAAGTTACACAAAGATTAAGATTTCTGACACTCTGTGGCTTGTTGAGTTTTCTCGGGAGTCCAGAAAGCAGTCAGCTTGTCTAAGAAATGCTGTGTTAAGTCATGATTTGTCATGACTGCAAGGGTTAATGCTGGACACCCGTTCCAGAAGAGTGGCTCAAGTTTCACACACTTAAACAGAAATATAGCTCACATCTTTTTATGATTTTTACTTTAATCAATAGCAAGTCTGCTTCTCTTCCAGCAAAATGTATGAGAGAAATAATTCTAAGACTAGAAAGCATAAAAATGACATGAATTTCCCTACCTTTCTTCTCAGTAGTTTAAAAATATACATATCAGGGAATTGCATCAATTTATGTCTCTTAAATCAGTATAAGTGAGTTATACTGATTTAGCTTAATTCTTTAACAAGCTAAATTAAGGCAGCGTAATTCAGGAGCAACAGAGTTGTACCAATTCAGCAAAGTCAATTTAGAAGGAGATTTGGCAACAACCAATGAATTTCTGTGTGTGTGTATATGGGAAAAGTGCACGCTGGATGCTGGTAGGAGTGTTACCCCATATTTCCTCTCCAGCAAGGAAAGCAGCACCCATTCCACTGGTTCAATAGTTCAAAAAGCAACTACTAAGAAATAATTGTTACAAATTCACATTTTACTGTTTTTTACAAATAATAAGATGCAAGTTTGTGTCTGAGAGGGAATAATCTGACGAAAGACAGAAGTTTAACACATTGCTATTACTACTAAAGACTGAAAACTAAAGATCAAAATACATGAACTAAGGAGCATGTGTATAACAGAGTCAATGTGTAGAAGACATCATCAGAATCACAGAAAATTAGGGATTGGAAGGGACCTCAACAGATCATCTAGTCCAATCCCCCTGACACAGCAGAATCACCTAGACCAAGTCACACAGGAACACATCCAGGTGGGTTTTAAACGTCTCCAGAGAAGAAGCCTCCACAACTTCCCTGGGCAGCCTGTTCCAGTACTCCGTCACCCTCACTGTGAAGAAGTTTCTTCTCAGATTCATGTGTAACTTCCTATGTTCCAGGTTACACCCATTGCCCCTAGTCCTATCACTAGATGACACTGAGAAGAGCCTGTCTCCACCCTCCTGACACCCACCCTTCAGTCTCCTTTTCTCCAAGCTAAAGAGACCCAGCTCCCTTAGTCTTTCCTCATCAGTTCCACTCTCTTTATCATCTTTGTGGCTCTGGGCTGGACTCTCTGCAGCAGTTTTGTGTCCTTCTGGATCTGAGGGGCCCAGAGCTGGACACGGAATATTCCTGATGTGGTCTCACCAGGACAGAATAGAGGGGGAGGAGAACTTCTCTTAGTCTGCTAACCACCTCTCTTGTGACCCATCTCAGGCTTTCTTGGCTACAAGGGCTCATTGCTGGCTCATGGTCATCCTGCTGGCCACCAAGACCCCCAGGTCCTTTACTCCTATACTGCTCTCCAACAGGTCAGTCCCTAACCTATACTGGTATCTGGGGGTGTTCTTGTCCAGATGCAAGACTCTACACTTGCCCTTGTTTTCAACATTAGAAACTACAGAAAACCAGCCTTACCCCCGCCCCGCTTTCAATCTTACAAGAAGCAGATTTTGTTGTTACCTACTGGACTAAAGGTAAATAACTAAATGTGGGAGCTGTGAGAGCTATTAACTCATTCCTAGCATCTGAAGTATTGCTGAAGGGTTGCTTTACACACTTTTTGGGATTGTTTTAATGGAACCCTTGCAGGATAAAATGGCTACTTTTGAAGTAATGGCAGTAGGTAAATTAAAAATAATTCCCCCCTTGCCCCCAACTTCAATGTATTGGTCTACTACAGATACAGAATGTGGAGTGTGAACAGGCATTTCTGTGGTTTCAATTTCTTTCAAATCTTTATTGAAGGATTTAGGAGTAGATGTGCATCTGCCCGTTTCCAGTGTTTTCTAAGGAGGTTTTGGTTACGTGATTCCTATTTGAGACACACAAGTTAAGACAAGTGAAAAGTGCTCTTTCGAAGCCCTAAAAATGCGTTAACATTTCCAGGAATACTTCACAAGCATTAAGAATTTGGCTGTAAAAGTAATTTAAGAAACCTACAAACAAACATTTTTACAATGCTCACCAGCAAGTCACTTAAATTCTCCAATATTATTTATTCTCTAAGAATTTAAAAGCTCCAAGTCCCTGTATTCACATCTGTCCCTGAGGTGTTCAACTTTCCACCAAGACAAAGGAAAACCGGCACTGCGTGACAGCTCATATGCCACACCGCAGTGGAACTTTGAAGTCACTAACTTGCTGAGTACTCTGAAAAGGTTCTAACATTCTGCTAGCCTGGGATATGCAGACAATTTTGTTAACATTACATAAAACCTCACCAGTCTGGATTCATCCTGACACTTCTGTGATTAACAGTCCTAAAGAGAAAGAAATAGTAACTCAGAGACGCCATGCACAATGCCACATCTCAAAAATTATTCCCCAACATAAACCATCTATAAAATGGTCTGCGACTGCATCATTGCTTTTGGGCTACAACAGGGCTGAAAGATTAAATTTCTTGGTTTGTTTGGGGGAGAGACAGTAACATTTGAATGCACGAGAAGGGGGGTGGTTAGCAGATCAAGAGAGGTTCTTCTTCCCCTCTGCCCCGGTGAGACCACATCTCAAGTATTGTGTTCACATCTGGGCTCCTCAGTTCAAGAGGGATGTGGAGCTGCTGGAGGGAGTCCAGCGTAGGGCAACGAGAATGATGGAGGTGGAGCACCTCCCTTACGAGGAGAGGCTGAGGGAGTTTGGTCTCTTTAGCTTGGAAAAAAGGAGACTGAGGAGTGACCTCATTAACGTCCATAAATATTTGAAGGGTGGGTGTCAGGAGGATGGAGCCAGGCTCTTCTCAGTGCCATCTAGTGATAGGATGAGGGGCAATGGTTGTAACCTAGAACATAGTTGGTTCTACAACAGTATGAGAAGGAACTTCTTCCCAGTGACGGTGATAGAGCACTGGAACAGGCTGCCCAGGGAGGCTGTGAAGTCTCCTTCACTGGAGACGTTTAAGACCCGCCTGGATGTGTTCCTGTTTAACCTGGTGTAGGTGATCCTGCTGAGTCAGGGGGATTGGACTAGATGATCTTTCGAGGTCCCTTCCAATCCCTAATGAATCTGTGATTCTGTTTAATCTACTTTTGCCTTTAGTAAAAGCCAAGCTCTGAGGGACTTTCAAAAAGATTAAGTGGCCACAAAGCTGCTTGGCAGAAAGAGACCCAGCAGTATTGATTGACAACAGGTCAAATATGAGCCAGCAGTGTGCTGAGGTGGCCGAGGCCAGTGGCTTCCTTGCCGGGGTAGTCAAAAGGATTAGTGATTGTCCCTCAGTGCTTGGCACTAGTGAGGCCACACCTGGAGTACTGGGTTCAGTTTTGGACACTGTAATACAAGAGAGACATTGAGGTACTGCGGTGTGTTCAGAGAAGGACAACGAGGTTGGTGAAGGGTCTGGAGAACAAACCCTTTGAGGACCAGCTGAGGGAGTTGGGGCTATTCAGTCTGAAGGAGGCTGAGGGCAGACCTTACTGCTGTCTGCAGCTACCACAAAGGAGGTGGCAGAGAGGTAGGGGTTGGTCTCTTCTCCCAGGTAACAAGCAATAAGAGAAGAGGAAATAGCCTCAAGGTTCATCAGGTAAAGTTTAGGTTGGACATTAGGAAAAACCTGTAGTTGAAAGGTTTGGAACAAGAGAAAACTGCTTGGGTCTCCATCTCTGGACATATTTAAAAGTGATGTAGATACGATGCACAAAGATGCAGTGAAGTGCTGGTCTTGGTACAGTTAGTGTAATAATGGGACTCAATCTTAAAGCTCTTTTCTAACATAAACAATTCTATGAGTCTTTAATATTTCATTAAATCATCACAGACTTGAACTTTCTTAAAAGTCTAATCCTTCATTATTGCTCTTTTCCTTTCCACAGCAAGTGTTAATATTGTCATGAATTTTAAGACTTAACTTAAAAGTCATGAAATTATGCAGCAGTCATCTACTGCAGGTATTTGAGAGCATTCTCACTGACATTTCTCATTCCTGTCCCATATCTTCCAGATTTTCTTTTGCCAGGTAGTATATGTTTTAGACAGGGAGTTCATTTGTTGATCTGTTATGTGTCATTTTGGCAAACTTCAGAGCTTTAAACTTCACTATTATAAAAGAAGAGGAACTCTGCACTTTAAAAAGAAAAGAATTTTCAGTGCAGTGTGACTTGTCACATAATGGACTTGCTATAGTCATTTCCACATCTTCAAGCGTTTCCTTAAGCGTTCATTCTTTCCTCTACATATTCACTCAATAAATGGGCATCATTACTGTAGATTACTTCTGACTAAAAACACTTGCACAGTGACACTTTCCTGTGCAGAGTTTCCTGATCACTAAAAAGCCACCAAACCACTATCCACTCTCACAGAGCAGTGAGATGCTGACATCATTCGGTCCAGATTTCAACCGTTTTCCCTTCAAGCCAAATTAAAAAATTCAATGTCATAACATCCCCAGACAAACAAAACTCAAGAGCAAACAAAAAAGAAGTTTAAGACAGGTGTATTATCCAGTTTGTCCACATTTAACTTTATTCAATTTATTTTAGGTACTGGAAATCAGTGGATGAAAGGACATCAAATAAAGCTCAAATGATTTTTTTAATGCTTTCTGACACTGAAATGATGCCCAGCATGATTTGTTTAAGGCCTTTGAAAGGACCGTCCTTTTCTCTGCCTGCTTTTTTTTTTTTTTTTATTTATGAAAAGGACATTTATTCTTAAAAAGTTATCAGGCTTTGCAAGAAGTGCTTTGTACATAATGTGTTTTGCTCAGCTCCAGCAGTGTGGAGAGCACTGCAAAAGATGTATTGACAGCATTTTCCAGGTCACCCTGACTCTTTGAGATAACCTGTAATTCTAGCAATTTCGTGTGCTCCCACTGTGAACATCAGGATCGAGAACTGTCCACAGAAGTTTACCAGCCATTAACATAAACCGTTAATGACACACGCGATTAGCTGGTATCCTTGCACAGACACTGGACTCTGCTTGTGCAAGCAGTTTTTGTCCAGCACACCGAGCTTAACACTGTCTGAAACAACCCTGTTTTCCTCAGCATGTTCAAAGAATCATTAGGGATTGGAAGGGACCTCGAAAGATCATCCAGTCCAATCCTCCTGCCACAGCAGGATCACCCAGACCAAGTCACAGAAGTTCTTTCCATTCACTGAGCAAGAGAGAGAGGAACCAGCTTAAGACACAGGTGAGAAATAAAAGAAGGTATCTCCTATAAAACCACTAAATACCCTTTTCCATTCAGCATTTACTCAACATTTTAGACTGGAAGAAGCTAAAAGACTGCACCTTATGAATTTGTGAAGAATCTTTACAAAAATATTGCTCTCCAGCCTACAAGAACTCTGCAGCTAAAGAATATTGTGAAGGCAGGAATCAGATGAAATCAAAACTTCATGCTGTGCTGTGTCTATACTTCCTTTGTGACTAAGGCAATGCTTGCTGAATGTGAGCCTTTATTTAAAAAGACAATTATGTCTGCTAAGCCCTCTGGCACAGTAGTTTATAATATGTTCTTTGTATGACACTACACTCAGCTGATTTTCTCAGTCTACAATTGGTACTTTGAGCCTAAAGAAGATTCAGATTCACTTTAGATCACCGGATTGCCAACTAAGTTGTTATCAGCTGTTACTCAGGCAGTGCCCTAGGAATACAACAGCTTCTACCCTTCCCTCTTACACACGAGCCTCCCGTACCTCAGAAGGAACCTCACTATTTTCATAGCAGGAAGAAACATATCAAGAATACAGGCTGAATCCAAAAGTAACATGAGTGAGTTATCCCTTACTACAAATCTTCAGGAGGTTACTCAAGATGCGCATGAGAGTTGTGACAACATTCATGGTGAAGAAAGTTTTGTTAGGTTTTATCTTCCCTTTGCTTAAAGGTTAAATATCAAACTCAAGAAGTTATTAGTAAGGTAGTACTCCAGGGGATACTTTTGGCAAAAGATCTTTCTTGTAAAGTGGAGAATGAGCACAGCAAAATACTAACTGAAGAAGTGAAGATCATGTCACAAAGCATGCCTCTCAGGTGCTCAAACTTTTAACACATCAGAAAGAATGAGAAGAGAATAATTCCTATGAATTCACAGAATCACAGAATGTTAGAGGTTGGAAGGGACCTCGAAAGATCATCTAAGTCCAACCCCCATTGCGGGAGCAGGGTCAGCCTACAGACCCATGACTCCAGGAATTCAGAGTCCCATGCTCTACCCACTGAGCCAAAAGCACTTGACCTCAAGATGCACAGTGCCATTTCCAGTCAAAGCAGGCTCAGCTCATCTCCCACTGGCCTCATCAAAACTCACAGGCTCCACAGTCCTTGGCTTATACCCACATGGCTTTGAATCCCAACCATTCCATAAGCATATTTAAAAGTAGTTATCCAGCCAAACACTGGACAAGATTCCTGAGAAACACAGCTGGCTGATCCACACAAATATGCAAATCCAGACCTATGTATAAATACAGTCACCTTTTACAATATATTTTTGCCAATTAATATGAATTTAAGTAAAAGAATTAATCAGACTGACTTAAAACATTCTTTTCCTTACACTCCTGATAATAGGAGAAGTTATCTGAGAGTAGCCCATGGAAGAACTTGACGCTTACACTTTGAGATGTCTTTTTTAGAAGACAGAAATTTATTCCCTTCGTGATTAACATTTTATTTGGGCCTTGAGATTTAGGCAGTTTGTTTTCCTTCCTCCTGCATGTGATGCTATATGCCATGGTGTTTGCTCACACAAATGCTTTATAGAGAAACAGAGTCATTATGTCCTCTCACCTTCAGATTATCCAGTTCAGATGCAGAATGTTGTCAATTTCACAATGTATTTAGTCCCTGCAAGTAGTAAGATTAACATAGATTTGAGAGTTTTCACACAGCTCGTTTCAGGAAAACCTCACAAACATGCCAATTCACCATCTCTTTCTACAGTTTCAATTTTTTGCTGCATGTTCACTATTCAGCTCCTACTGACATCACTGAGGCTTCACCAGAAGAAGTACCTGTTGCTGACATTATGTGTTTTCCTGCACTGGGATCACAAACTCGGGGGAAAATTTGTGTGACTAAACAAGTAATCAGTGAAGAAAAAAAACCCCAAAACTATGTTGCTTGTTCTATCAGACTTTGAGGGATTACAGGGCTCCAGGTAAAAGGTTAATCTTGATAAACAGTTATTTGTAAAGTATGGAAGAGAAAGTCATGACTATGAGAGAGAACCATTTACAGAACTGACAGAATAAATGTATTCCACCCAAGCAGACATGCTGAGAGTTGCCAGGGATTAGGAGAGCGGGTCTCAGGTCAGTTGGAAAGGCAGAAATTGTTACAGGTAAGTAACAGATGGAAGGATGAACAGATGAGACCCAGACACTACACACTCATCACTAAAAAATAAAAATACAGAAAGACTGATAATAAAATAAACAGGAAACAAAGCAGAGGTATGAGGTGAAATATTCTAGCCACAAAGTGCAAGGGCTTCCCTTGAACTAAGCTGATTTACAACACAGGACTAATAAAGTAAAAGTATAAAATCACACAACTAGGAACTAAGCTACAGTTTTACTAGAAATACAAATGGCTTTTGACAGCCTTTTAAACAGCTCCCAGGGGAGCTTCACTCTTCTGAAATTGAATCCTTAAGAGTGAAAATGAAAACAATCAAACCCAAACCTTTGGCAAATTGTCTTGAAGAAGGCAGTTTCTAGACTTAGTAGAAATTTTTTGCTGCTCTGGTGTATGACAAGACTATTTTTTAAGTAAAAGATAAATCAAAGTCAGATAAGCTTTGGAGACCACTTGAGTCAGTAATTGGGAGTTTCACATACAGCTATGTAATAGAGGGCTATAAGTGCCAAAAGTAGACATACCCCAGAATCATAGAATCATAGAATCATAGAATCATTACGGATCGGAAGGGACCTCGAAAGATCATCTAGTCCAATCCGCCTGCAACAGCAGGATCACCTAAACCAAGTCACACAGGAACCTGTCCAGTCGGGTCTTGAACATCTCCAGAGAAGGAGACTCCACAACCCCCCTGGGCAGCCTGTTCCAGTGCTCCGTCACCCTCACTGTGAAGAAGTTCCTTCTCAGGTTGATGCGGAACCTCCTATNAAGGATCGTCTAGTCCAGTCCCTCTGCCAGAGCAGAACCACCTAGACCAAGTCCCACAGGAACATGTCAAGTTGGGTTTTAAACATCTCCAGAGAAGGAGACTCCACAACCCTGCTGAGCAGCCCATTCCAGTTCTCTGTCACCCTCACTGGGAAGAATTTCCTTCTCATATTTATGTGGAACTTCCTATGTTCCACCTTACACCCATTGCCCCTCGTCCTATCATTAGATGACAAAACTCTAAACATATTTACTATATGGAATTCTACTTGTAGACACTTCCCAAAGGCATTTCCTAATTTCTATGCCATTAAAACAAGCAGAAACAGAACAAGACAGGCTTAAATATTTTCCATTAAAAAATTACCATCTGATTAGGCTACGAGAGGACGAAAACACCAATACAGTCTTGCTGAAGAGATTTTAAGACCCCTGCATTGTAGGGGGTGTAGAATAAATTTACATTAATGACTTTTCACAATACCAAAGTCTGTGAGTACAATTCCATCATGTGTCCAAGGTGTAATTTCATAATATCTAATTTTCCTTGTGTTAGCCACAGTCCTTGTTTGAATACTTGAGAGGCACAACATTTTCAACTACATTTTGAATAACTACATACAGTCCTTATAATTTTTTCTGGATTGCAAATAACCAGCTCCTGCCTTCTTCCCCATTTAGGAGAACAGGTAAACACAGATCAAATGTTACTGCATCTGAAAGTTAGATTTTATTTACATGGACACTATGAAATAGCATTTTATTTCTGTTATCTTCTGTATCTCAGTCTCATTGTCAAACATGTATGTTAGTTCACTGTTAGTTTCCATCCAGGGGAACTCGCTTCCCTCACCCCAGTACAAAGTCTGGTGAGGTATAGAGCATATTTCAATTGACAATATACCATGAAGTTTTGGTTCCCACAAGCTCTACACCGCTCTACATGATTGTTCAGTAGGCTTTACAAACCTAAACTCTATGGAGTATAAGTAGAACCAAAGACAGATGGGACCTGTCCAGACCTGATTTATAACAACTTCCACTTGTTTTTTTTGAGACAGTAAAGTGGAAATTTGATCTGAAAGGCTTCAGATTTTTGACTGTTCAAGTGCTACATGCAGTTCTTAAATAGCACACTAGTGGTAACGGTGTGAGATGATATCTGGGGGTTATTACACATTTCACACTTCATTTCATATGTATACGCATGCCAAAAGCCAAATCATATTACATTTGAAACACATAAAGTGTAGGAGGAATAAGCCTAAGTATTTACCAAGCAGAGAAGTATGAAAAGTAGATCTGCAATACACATGTGGACTAAAGGATCAACCAACCAAACACCAAAATAACAATGAGTGACATTAAGCTAATTTCTTTATGACCTCTGAAACTTCTACTTTAAACCAAAAGAGGAAAAGATTTATCCCATTTCTTCTCCACCACACCTTCTATGGGCAAAACGTGAGAGCTGATTAACCCTCATTATAATTTTCTCCTTTGGAAATAAAAAGGAGAAACAAAATAAGGAGGAGACAACTGTGATGTATTAATCCAAGGAAGGAGAAATATTGGTATTTAGGGAGGAGGAAACAACAATGAATTAAACCAACAGAGCCACAATAAGCTAGACATTAAAAAACCCTCAAACATCTCAAAGATCAGAAGAAAATATTACACTTATATGGTAATGTCTATATAAAGTACTTTCACACACACAGTCTGACAAACCAGCTCTGCTGATGGCAAGGATCTAACTTCTCCCTTTGCCAATACAGTCAGCACTGGCACCGTTCAGTAACACAAACAAGCACAGCTGCAGAAAAGCTGCCATCCTTACACTTCAGAGTGCAACAAGTAAAAGCTAAGGAAGCATTTTTAAAAACACAAGACCAATGAGGGCACCCCCCCCACACCATTTGGGGTGTTCCTTTACCTCACTCGCTGTCAAATTAGAGTTTTACAATTTGATCAGAAGTTTCCACTTGCTTAGCCTTAATTTGGACTAAACATTGTTTTTCCCCAAAATAACTTGTATTACAGTCATCAATAAATCAATTTTCCAGAAGTCAACATCATGCCATTTTCTCTCATGAAATCTAAATGTTTCTGTGTGGAAATGACAGCCAGGCTCTATGTTCCAGTAGTCATGCCTTACATTATGGGACCAAATCTCTTCAGCTACTTTCAGGTCTGTTGGTGCATAAAAGGCTGAAATAGGGCCCCAGGATTGTTCAGGTACTCCTACAAGAATGCCCAGACAGATATGCACTGGACTGGTGTTTTCTTCCTTGACAGCAGAGTTTATCCTGGATATCAAATTCAGGATCATAGGATGTTAGGGGTTGGAAGGGACCCAAGAGATCATCGAGTCCAACCCCCCTGCCAGAGCAGGACAAAACTATCTAACACAGATCACAGAGGAACGCATCCAGGATGTCTTCATCAAAACACTGCTTGTAGGTTACTTTAAAACAGTGATGAAAAAGAAGCTCCTACTGATATTTATGTCCCCCATGAACTCGAGCTGGCACAGTATTGAGTTCATTAGCAGGGTAAAACAATTTTAAAAGCATGTCCTTTATGCAAGGCTATTCTATCCATGTTAGTTGCTTGGACTTAATTGTTGTATCTGGGGTTTCTGAGGAACATCAAATGCATGAATGATGCATCATTCTCTATCTAGTGTTTTAAAGGAAAAAAAATAAGAGTTTTCTTGGCTTTACATCTGGAGATGATAAGTATTTCCTGCATGAAAGCGTTACAGATACCTATTTATCTATGCCCTCAAAGGAAAACCAGCTGGCCACAAATGGTGGTTTAAAGAATTACCTAACAGTACTTGCTATAGGCTATAAAATCCACAATGAAGTCTCCTGACTTTCAGGCTGCCTTTATTTAGAGAGCCTTTACCCCTTTGGAAATTACTAGTTCAGCAGTAGGAACCACACAACTTCTGCAAGTGCTGAGTATCTTCATTAGCTTTGACTTTTAAAGGTCTTTTCCAATCGAAACGATTCTATCATTCGATGACTTTGTGGTTTGCAGAATTAATAATGAAGAACCATCAACAGGAAACAAAAAAGCCACCCAAAGCTTGGTTTTATATGGTTTTGTCTTTCCCACATGTAAACATATACCCAAGACTCACACAGAGAAATTACATGAAGAAGTTTCTGCATAAATATCCACTGGTGCTCCACTGCATGGATGTTGTGAAAACCAGCCCCTGGAACTATTTGTCTGTTAGAGCCTGAAATGGGAGTGTTAGTATCACTCTAGATGTTTTTCTTAAAATAATGTATTTTTAGCATATGTATTAATAGGTATTTACTCTTTACACAGTATTACCTAGAAGTCAGAAGCTAGCTGGAGAAGCAAAATTACAGTTTCCTGCTTAAGCAAGGAAGATAATATCTAAAACCTTATGAATGTCAAAAGACAGGCTGGAACAGGCTGCCCAGGAGGGTTGTGGAGTCTCCTTCTCTAGGGGAGTTTAAAACCCACCTGGATGTGTTCCTGTGCAACTTGATCTAAGTGATCCTTCTTGGCGGGGGGGATCAGACTAGATGATTTTAAAGATCCCTTCCAATCCCTAACGTTCTGTGATTCTTGAAGACTGCAATTTTTCATTTTAATATTCCAAGGCAGATTTATAGACTAATTACGTGAACATCCTTCCATCTCTCAACATCTTTCTCTGGGGACTTTCAAGGCCCGCCTGGATGCGTTCCTCTGTGATCTGTGTTAGATAGTTTTGTCCTGCTGCGGTAGGGGGGTTGGACTCGATGATCTCTTGGGTCCCTTCCAACCCCTAACATCCTATGATCTATCACTGTTCTCCATTGCCAATCACTCCTATACAAACGTGAACTCTCTAACTCTGCAAGGAGGAGGTTGAAAACAAAGACAACCTGTCTTGAAACACATTCAGCCACTACCAGTGTGGGATGGAAATGTTACAGCTCTCTACTGAGGCTCAGTATGAAGGATCAGGATGAAAACGTAACTTCATTAGAAAAATTAAAAAGGATTCCTATGTTACATACAGGATGTGAAGAAGCACTTCAGAAATACAGTCCATTTGCGTTTGAAGACAGTAGTTTAGTTTTTGTGATTACTACGTGCTATAAAACCCATCACAAAATGTCATCTTTTCACCCCTGTGCTTTTACTATCAATATTTTGTTTGTATAATAAATCTTACACTGTTATATCATGTGGAATAACCTGTGTGCAAAGTGAAATTTCATCTCCAGTTTCTTACACTGTAAATTCTGCAGACTGCAATAAAACTTAGAACTAGTGATTGACATCTATTCTTTTCTTTCCAGGAAGCATCTTTCTTTTTCCTCGGTTTCCAATGTTTTTGCCTTAAACAATGTTTTTCATAAAAGCAATTTTCATTAGACAAAACTAGTTTTTTTATAAGCCACTTAATTTTACTTTAAGCTTTAGCAAGTTTTGGTTAGTGTATAAAACCACAAGTACATGGCACTTTTTAAAGTGTGTGCTTCAGTTCTTTGTAAAAGGTACTGAACTGTAGAACCACGAACTAAACTGTATTTTAAATACAGACTATAGTGCAGCCAGAGGCTGGGAGAAAATGTCAATTCTACTTTAGACTTGAACTCCACTGCTGCCTTATGTTGAATCCTGTACTAGCTGGACCTTTGGCTGGAATATTGTGAGGAGTTAGAGAATGGCTCATGTTGGAAGGGACCTTAGATATCATCTACTCCAACCTCCTGCCAGGGATAGGGACACCTCTCAACTAGATTTGGTTGCTCAAGGTGTCATCTAACCTGCCTTGAACACCACTGGGGATGGGACAGACACAACCTCTCCGGGCAATTGATTTCAGAGTCTCTCCACCCTTGTACTTAAGGAATTCTCCCTAACATCTAGTTTGAACCTATTCTCACAGAATCACAGAACATTAGAGACTGGAAGGAACCTTGGAAGATCCTCTAGTTCAATCCCCCTGCCACATTGGAATCACCTAGATCAAGTTGCACAGGAACATATCCGAGTGGGTTTTACTTCAGTTTCAAACCAATTCCTTTTGTCCTACTGCCAGATCCCCTTGTGAAAACAGTAAGAACGTTCACATTTGTAATTAATTTACAAATAACCTGCAGACAATCTTTGTAATTGAGTCTTCTAACAGAAGATCACTGGAATTTGAAAAGAATAGAGTCATACTCACAATGAGACTCTGCCTGCCCTACGCATGGGTGCTTGGAATGATGAGACTGCCTACAGCCACTCACTTCCATGTCAGAAGAAAGCTCCTGTCCCTCAGCATTCAGGCCATATTTAAACTTGATCATGTCACCTGCAGACCTCTGAGTTTTTTCAGACTTCAACTGCAAAAGCTACCTGTACTGTGTTAGACAGCACTTCACAGAATCATAGAACATTAGGGATTGGAAGGGACCTCAAAAGACCATCTAGTCCAATCCCCCTGCCAGAGCAGGATCACCTAGACCAAGTCACAGAGAAACATACCCAGGTGGGTTTTAAACATCTCCAGAGAAGGACACTCACTTTACAAGGAAGCTATAGGAACACAGCCATTTGATTCTACTACATTTATTTTCTTTTAATGGCAAACAGTCAGAACTAACAGTTGTTGCCTTTAGCACTAAAAGCCTGGTACCATCAATGTTTCTACCATCTCATCAGCATTTAGTTTCAAAGGTATTTTCTCACACAACAGTCACCAGCAGCTCCTCGCCGGCATTTCCTTTCGTGATAGCATATCTCATTTGTCCCTTTATTATCAAGAGCCCTTTCAAGCAACTTTTCCCAATGTCATTTTCCCATTACACATGTATTATCTCTTCCTTCAGCTCGCATTTCTTCAGGCAGACAATTCCTGATTCTGACAAAAAATATGCCTGATATAGGCAGCAGTTAAAAGACTTGCTATAATATCATTTTCTACTATAAAGCAAAAACGTTCAGCTGTACAATCACTGACCTCATTCATCATTGTGAGAAGAGACTTCTTATATCTCCTTATCCTTCTCAGCAAGTCATTAGAGATATGCTGGCTAAGACTTACATTACTCTTCTCAGTTTCTGTGTGTTTCATTAAATGTATTTGTGCTGACCACATAAAAGTTGGGGGAGTGGTGCTATACCAAAAGGTCTGCTGCCATCCAGAGGGACCTGGAGAAGTTGGAGAGATGAGCTGACAGGAACAAAAGGAAGTCTGGAGTCCTGCACCTGGGGAGGTTCAACCTCATGCACCAGTACATGCTAAGGGATGCCCAGTTGCTTTGCAGGAAAGGACTGACGGTCCTGGTGGATATCCAAGTAGAACATGAGATGTTAATATGCCCTCTGTGGCAGAGAAGGCTGATGGTGTTATCAATTGCATCAACAGTAGTGTTGCCAGCAGGGCAAGGGAGGTTGAGAAAGAATATTCATCAACTACAGATTTAGGCTTCAGTCTAAAAGCATTTTTTACCCAATGCTTAGTTTTACCTACTAACAATCCCACTATTAGCTCTCATGATCTCAGGCACACTGGCTTTCTGATATGTGTATGACCTTAAGTTTATTCTGTCCTTTAACTTAGCTCAGAACCTACACTCAGATACAAAAGAGAGGTCAGAAGTTCCCTAGGACTCTCTTAACAAGCCTTTCCAAAGGCAGAACGTTTTTCTCACATTTGACTCAGCTGCACAGGAACAAATCCCAGAGCTCTGCAGCTCAGAGCAGCAGGGAGCTGCTCCCCCGGCACACACATACATCTGCTCACGGACAGCAACACACAGAAGGCGTTGCTGTGGGAATACTTACACTCAGCTTAAGCTAACTGGAACACTCTGATCCCAGTAGTAATTAGCTCAGATGAATCTGCAGAAAAGCTATTCCCTGTGTAGATGCTCACACCATCGATGATTCACAAGCCGGACACTTTTCACATTTCCTCTTTGGGACTAATGTGAGTCGAATGGCCAATGGTCACAAAACTAATTCTGTTTGTTGAGAATGAAACATTACGGAACATATATTTGTGAATGAAACTGCCACAGGGAATGGAATTTTAATGGAAAAATAATGATAAAAATATTAGCTTTTCACATCTGGGTGTCAAAGAGGACAGACTATATGAGCATAGGAGGACGAAAGGTCACTACAAGAAAGCACCTTCCCAGTGCACAGGCAGTACATAACAAGTGCACTGCTTTTTTGTCACCAGATATGACAAGAATATTTGGGTGAAGCTGCTACTAGAAGATGTCTGTTACCTCTGCAGCCTTTTAGGTTTGAAAACTTCTTGATGTTCCATATTAGGTAATTTAAAGTGCAGAAGAAAAGCACTAAAGTTACCAATTCAGTCTTGTAGCAGAATTTATCTCTCCCCTTCTGAAAGAAAGTGAAGGAGAAAACTGGCTTATTAATACGATCAAAAGGAGATGCCATGGACACCGTTATTCTGTGAGAGGCACCCTAGCTTGCTCTGTAATTTTACTCTTCATCCATCATAGCTGTTGGAGAGATATGACTCCTGGCATTTACCCACAGAACATTACCTACAGATCATACCCATATGGCAGTCAGCTGCAAGCACAATCTCCTTTCATCATTTTATTTCTACACAGGCCAAAACCTCTATAGGCTATCTGCTCAACGAGAAATGTGTTCAGTCCCAGGGCCTGGACGCTTCAATCAGGAGTCTCAGTTGTGCTAAACAAGCAAGTTGTCCACTGAACCCCACTCTACACAAAAGCAGTTGTGGAAAATTAACCTGGTTATGCCAGCCAGGCACACAGAGTTTCCATGATCTAAAGAACAGTCTGGCGTGATCTGACACCAATGGTTTTGTTATTAGTTTGCACTTACCTTAGAATTTAATATTTTGATAAAAACCAATTAAAATTGTCTATGTTTCCTTTCAAAATCTATAATGGTGCTGTGTTTCCCATTCACATCTCACTCACAGATCCCTTGCCAAAAATGCATTTCCAGACACGTCGCATTCAGTTTCCAGTGTCATTTGTTTTCTGCTTGCTTAGGTATCTGCCATGATTGTCCCTGCTGACTTTGCAGCTTCGGAGGTACTACAGCCAATACTTTACAATTACAGAATGAGATTTGTGAAATCTTTCCTGAAGCCTTGTCTCCACAAGCCTCCTGTCACAGCTCCAGATTTCTTACCACTGGATTTTTTTTTTTGCTAGTTCCTTAGATGAACCTGATTCATTACTGTAAGCTAACAGTCTCGTGCCAGCACTTCCCTGTTTTTACACTAACCATTTCATTGAAGTCGCGTATTGAAGGTTTTTTTTTTTTAAAGACAGAAGCAGAACCACAGAATCATTCAGGTAGGAAAAGACTGTTGGGATGGTTGAGTCCAACCATCAACTCTACTCTACTAGTTCACCCCTAAACCAGATCCCCCAACACCACATCTAAGCGTCTTTTAAACTCATCCAGGGATGGTGACTCAACGACTGCCTTAATCCCTCACATTCATTTCACAGAATCATAGAATCATCAGGAACTGGAAGGGACCTCGAAAGATCATCCAGTCCAATCCCCCTGACACAGCAGGTCCACCTAGACCAAGTTGCACAGGAACACATCCAGGCAGGTTTTAAACATCTCCAGAGAAGGAGACTCCACAACTCCAGAGCATTCCAGTGCTCTGTCACTCTCACTGTGAAGAAGTTCCTTCTCATATTGATGTGGAACCTCCTACGCAATGATCTTCAAAGGAGTATTATTTTCTTTTTTAGTTTGTATTTTCTGTCTTCCATTTTGGAAAATGGGATTTAATGTAAAACAGTTTATTACAGAAATGCATACACACTCACAGAGACACATATATATATATATAGGTATGTACACACACCAGACACATAACACCATTCTCTTCAGATTGCTATCCTTTATCAAGCCAGACATGATTGCTATCCTTTATCAAGCCAGACACTAATTTTAGGTGTCGGTCCTCACACAGACATCTGCTGCTGAGATTTTTATAATAATTCTTTTCAACACCATTTACAATTCCTTATGAGGAGAAAAGTATGATAACCGTCCATTAATGAAAGCTTTACTAGAGTTAGCAAGTATGAGCTTTATTCCAGTTAGAATCAACCACAGAGTGCAGAAGAGTGAACTGTGGGTTACTAAGATTATTTTTCAGATGGAAATAAAGAATTTCTTCTAATTTGTCTTATGCACAGACTACAAAGTTTTTATTTTTAATGTGACAAACTCACAGCAGTTGCACAATACTCAGTCAGTCAATACAATGTGAGTTTACCCAGGGAAGGTGTTATGAAAAAGAGGTCTGAACTGCAGACTATTTTTCTACAGCAACCTCAGAAGTCCATTTAGATTTCCAAATTAGGACCCACCTACAAGAGCACACGGAGGAGATTACTTTGTCAACGCTAAACATGTTCTGTGGGATAACTCAGTAGATGGCATTATTATCACAGAAATTAAATTGCAGCACTATCAAAGTGTCACGAGCCTCAAAAACTGTTGGACACACACTCCTTCAGGTTACGTAGGCAACCAACAGCCTGTTTCAGGATAAACCTTACTGACTTACATAATCTCACCAACCTAAATGGGACTGTTCAATGCCGTTTTTTGGGTGCATTAACAAGTTGAGAAGACAGCCCACATTTACAACCACCTGTTACCACTACAGATCACAGAATCACAGAGTCACAAAATTGAAAGGGACCTCAAAAGATCATCTAGTCCAATCCCGCTGCCACAGCAGGACCACCTTGACCAGGTGGGTTTTAAACATCTCCAGAGAAGGAGACTGTCTACCATTTTATCTAAGAGAAGTGTTTTAAACATTAAGTAAAACATGCTTGCTTTTTGCACACTTTAAATTCCTACAGAGCAATGCACTTACAATTTAAACGTATTCTCTATCTATCACATTCACAGTTCCATTCAGAACCAAAAACAAAGGTAACGTCAAAGTAGCATAGTCAGAGAGATGCATCATCCTGACCGAAACTGAAAGAATCTTTCTTCCTCAGACACTTGCCAACATAGAAATGCCACAGGCTGTTAAAGTAGTTTATACTTTAAAGAAGTTATCTGATGATGTGATGATGCGATGTGATGACTGTAAGATATGTTTGATGTGTAGATATATACAGAAACTTTGAAAAATGCACGTGTTAAACACCCTATGGGGTAAGATTCTGTCACGAGATAATACGCTTCAATGCAAGCATTAGAAATTGAAACAAAGCAACCACGAAGACATCGATCCAAACCATACATCCAGGCTCAGATCACTTCTGTGCTCATTTACCACTCCAAGTTAATTATTTTATCTATAAGTACATTCTGTACAACCTATAATAGCTCCAATACCGAACAAAAAAAACCCTAGACAAAGGAGTTGTGTATTTCAAAGACATGAACACCTGCTTTAAAATTGCTCTCCCAACTCTTCTCAAGTGGCAGAGCATTGCCTTCAATTAGCGCACACAGCCGCGGGCGAGTCACTTTAAGAGTCATCATGAGCACTCCAGCAGGTGATAGAGAAATGAGACTAATTTTCCATTTCCAAGGGTAGATTTTACTTCCATAGCGCCCAGGTGCAGAAACAGATTGTGGTTTGACAAACACAGTTAAACTGCTTTGGAACGAGAACAGATCCTGAAGACAGTAAAAAGCACTGCTGAGGCTTTTTGGCACCCATCATAATGCGAGTCTTTTGAAAGGTTGTGTAGCCATTCGGAGCCCTCTGAAAGACAGAGGTGCGTGTCACCACCCACAGATGGGACCAGAGTACCACAGATCCACGGGATTATTGAGGCTGGAAATGACCTCTAAAATCCTCAAGTCCAGCCTATGATTCAACATGGATTTTCATCCTAAGCCCCAAAAACCAGTTCCCCCAGACAGCACTCAGTGTTCTTCACAAATATGGACAACTGTTTTAATTTGATGGAGATATTAATTCAACAAAAGCTTTCTTAGCACATTGAATTGTTTTAAAGAATGTGCTACCTATCTCTGCTTAGGCATCAAAACTGTAAACTTGTCATAAAAGGCCACCAGACGTACATATCAGGCATGATCTGCCTTTAAGGAAGCCATGTTGGCTGTCATCAGCCACCTCCTTGTTTTACATGTGTGTTCACACAGCTAATGGCGGCTACTAACACTATTACTAGTGGTAACACAAACTCTGCATTAGCGCAATTAACAGAAGCATTGCCACTGTATTTAACTGGACCAGGATCTCACTGTTAGAGCTAAAGGCAAAAGTAAGAGTCCTAACCCTTATGCAGTGATCACAATGATTATCCTTCTTACATACTTGACACCAGAGCACTGGCGAAGCCATTCTTCAAACTTCAATTTTAAAATGACTGCTAAAACATTTTCTCACAAAGATTTTAGGGATCCAGAGAGTTTTTTTTATTTTTAATGATACATAGCAACTCCTAATGGGATTAAAAATCAACCCAACTCAAAACAAAAGCCACGCTCATTTTTACATCATTAATTCTTTTCCTTCCTGTAACTGTCACGATGATCATCCAGCTGGGATGTGTGCTCAGGAAGATGTGTGAGTGGGACAGGAAAAACGTCTTGAGAAGTCTGATTTACTGCAGAATTCCAAGACCCTTTTCCAGGAAAGGAGTGAAAGAACAGCAGTGCAGACAGAGACTTAGCTGCCCTGTTTATCAAAGGCCTGGCATTGCTTTGAACCTGTACGAGTCAGTGCAAAGAGGAAACCATAGCTACCCCTAAGGCAGCAGTAACCAAAGGACTTGTTTTTCACTCATTCATAAAGCAGGACTGGATTTCTGGAAAGGAACTACTCAGCACAAAAGGGGGATTAGAAATTTTAGACCTGACACCTGTCAGAGAGCAACAGCTTCTTTCCCCTGATCTCCATTCAGCTGGCCATGAAACCTGCAGGGGATAAGCACTGTAAATCTGCAAATACATCTCCACTTTGTCCTTCTGCTAATTATTTCTCCAAGGGAAAAACGTGACTACTCTTGGGGTAAGCATTACATCCAGTGCTACCAGTTCAATTGCAGTACCGTTGAGGATCAATACCATTACAGATTTGAGTGCTATCATCAGCTGAGCAGGGTTCTACACCCAGACTTGTGCATAAGGTAACACTAACGCAGCGGAGGGGGCATCAAGAAAAGTAAAATTCACAGAACTGTAGCACTAGAGGCACATTCAGCAAAATTGTCTTGAAACTTAACTCAAGTATATTTCACCAAAAGAATTGCATTTTAGGATCACATTTATCTTGGTTAGTTGTGTTTGTGGATTTACTTCCTTTGTTCTCTGCCTCCCCCAGCAGTTCACAGGATCATAGAATCATTAGGAATGGGAAGGGACTGCAAAAGATCTAGTCCAATCCCCCTGACACAGCAGGATCCCCTAGACCAAGTCGCAGTGGAAAAAAAAAACCCCACATCTAGGTGGGTTTTAAACTTCTCCAGAGAAGGAGACTCCACAACCCCCCTAGGCAGCCTGTTCCTACTCCCTTTGTCATGTTATCATAGAAAGGAAGGTCTCCACTTAACTAGAGGTTTAAGGAATGCAGAGAAACATGGATACTTTACTGGACTCATTTCACTTAATTTTCTGCAAAGGTATTTCAACAAAATGTTTAGTTTCGTTAGTGGACAAATCTCACAGCAAAATCAAAACCTCACACTCTAGTCTAAAGGTAATTGAATGACAATAACGGAGTAATTAATCTGTAATTCAAAAGTACACTCACTGCTAGTTTGCAGTAATTAATGAGCACGTAGCAGAATACAATTTTCCACACTCAAACAAATAAAAACCCCTAAATGTCGTGTGCTGAGGGGAAAGCAGTGATTCTTTAACAATCACTGGATGGACAATGCAAGCACTTCACAGTCTGCTGTCACGTTAATTCTAATGAGAAAGAAATCTACGCAAAATCAATGCTCTGGCAAGGGGGGGCTGGACCTCAATGATCTTTCGAGGTCTCTTCCAACCTGTAACCTTTTGTGATTCTGTGGTTTCTTCTGAAAAAGTGCTATTTCTGCATCGCAAAAGGCAACTTGAGGCTAAAGCACATTTAACTAGAGATGTGATCTGTTAGATGCTGTAGCACAGTAGTGGATTAACCCCAGCAGGCAGCTAAGCCCCATCACGCTGCTTGCTCACTCGCTCACTCCCTCACCAGTAAGGGGTAACAGTGAGAAAATCTGTCAGCTCAATAAGAAGCTAATTCACTACTTTTTATTAGCAGATGTTTAGCCACTGTCAAGCAAGCAGGGTTCCATCGTGTGTCAACGTTACTTGGGAAGATAAATGTCTTAACTTTGAGTGTATTTTCTTCCTCCTTTCTGCCAGCTTTTATTGCTGAGCATGACATCATATGGTGTGGGATATTCCTTAGTCAGGTGGAGTCAGCTGTCCTCATCCAATTTCTTATGTATCCCTGGCCTACTCCATCCATGGTGAGTCACCCTGAGAAACAGAAAAAACCTTGGAACTCTTTATGGTGTTTCCATCCCTCTGTCAACACCAGCGTTTCGGTCACCAGTCCAGAATAGCACCACTGCAGCTGTCATTAAGGAAATTAATTCTATCCCTGAGAAGGGATACAAGTTGTAGCCAGAATATCCCTCATAAATAATTTCCAGTCTCACTCTAATCCAATCTGCACAAATCAAAATGAAGCCAGGAACAAGGATAGAATTTATCCCTTCTAATTATCCACAATTGCATCACAGAAATAAAGTCTACTTAACCGATTGAAATCCAACTGTACTGTGACTTGCAGATCTTACTGTAGGTGGGGTTGCTTTAAAATACCTAGAAGACAGTGAGGATTTGGGATTTTGGAGTGTGTGGGTTTTGAAGTGGGTTTTCAACGAGTGAAATCACTGTGTTCCTGCCATGCTTTTCAAATTTTTACCACTCTGTCTCTGTCTTGAAGTCACACAGCAGTAGCATGACTTGAGTGAATTATCACAGCTACACACCTCCTGCAACTAACCATTACATAAAAGGATTCCCACTTCCCTCTTTGTTTTCTTGCTTCAAAGGAGTCACTGTCAATCATTTCACTTTGCTACAGACAATTCTGAGATTCACACTGGGTAGAACATTGCCATTTTCCCATTACAGCACACCAATTTATATTTTGAATTTATACCTCCACAGGAAAGGCATTTCAAGACTGTCTGGTCAGCTGAATGAACCTTAAGCTTCATATTTCCACAGCTGTGATGGCAAGATAAACAGCTGGCACAAGCAAGGCACAATTACCTGCTGGAAAAGAGCAGCTTTGCTGTTGGTTTTTAGTTTCCTTTATATTCAAGAGCTTTATGGGGTCTGGCTGCTGCAAGAGCAGAGAGGAAGAGTCACAAAAAATACACATTAAAAAAAATGCAAGGAAGAAACCACCTCAAGATGATGAGTACCCAACTCTACATTGTGGGTTTGAAGGTTCCTTTCTTCAAATTAAACCAAGCAACCCACACAGGTGTAACTTCAATTCTTTTGTTAATGATTTCCTATTCTTACTTATTTCAGACAGTATTTCCAGAATCCATCTGTAAGTGGTCAAGTTACCAGAGCAGAGTTACCGTCTATACAACTCATAAAAATGGCTGTCATCTGTAGATAAATATTCATTAGCAGAAATCACAGGTACAAACCAGAGCTTTGAAGTGCAAAATCTGTGAGCCCTCATGTTAATAAGTAACACAGTTCCTCCAAGTAGTAACATCCGATGGTACAATATCTTGCTTGCAGCCATTTGACTTTGGGGTGCTGTCACATGAATGACCCCCCCCCCATTACAACAGAAGAAGGACATTACATATTTAGAATAATTAGTTCCTTGCTGAATAGAATTGCAAAAATAATGAAGCCAGTTCTCATTGTACAATAAGGTTCATACAGGACTTTGTGTAGCTGAAGAACGTACAAACTGCAAACAGTAGTGATAAAATCTACTTGAGATTACTGATATAATCTCAAGTTCTGAGAGATGTAAATTGTTAATGTAAATAGTTAATGCAAATATTTCTATTTCTTTTTGCATCCTTTGAGACATTTTGTGAGAAATGTTAGGATTTGATGGCAAAATTGATTATTCCTTCTAAGATTATTAAATATTAATAAAACAAACAATACATTTTTGAACCAAACCAAAATAACTTCAGTGGAAAGTAATCACATGCAAAGTAATCTGTCTGTTTATTCAGTTCTGTACTCAGTGACAAAACAAAAACAATTTCTCAACTTGCAGGATTTTTAACTTATCATGGTTTTATTTTAAGAAAGTCCTTACTCACTGCTTTTTTGCACTCAGAAAGTTACGTCATTTCAGTGAATTTGTGCAGTAGTGAGCCTACGTAACCAAAAATTCATTGATTTCCTTTGTAAACTTCTAGTTTAAGATAAAGAAAAATCAAGATTCATCATTCTTTGAGGAAGAAAACTGTGTAATTTTATAATGAATTGCCATTTGCCTCAACTCAATAAATCTTAAGAGGCAATGCAGTCTCACTGAGGAGATTCTGAAGTTCTGGTAACACTTTCTGCATTTCTTTCCATGCAATGCACATTGCACTTAACACAGAGATTTCCAGTGCCCAAGCTGACAACCAACACACCACGCTATTAAACACATCCAACGTCTAAGCTTTTGGCTCAGGCACTCATGTAAAATACTGTCATTAGTACCGAATCGTGGCCCTAGTTTTGTTTCATCTTGGAAGCGGCGGTATTTTGACGTGCGATTTATAGTTGCTAGACAGTAAGTCCGTAGGTGCCTGTTGTAGTAACGGCAACGAGCGATAAAACTGCTGAAAGTTTCTGAAAGAAAAATAATTGTGTGACCTTCCAATTTATTTACTGCATTGGCGATTACTCTCAGGAGTATTTACAAGACTTTGCAGCAGTAGTGACTCATCACAGACCCTGCATCAATATTTTATACTCACTGCAAAAAGCCTGCAGAGTGTGGAGCCATGAATATCACCGGCAATTTGGCTGTGTTTTAACCCTGCTGATTAAGGCAATTTGAGATGGATTTTGCTGGCTCACCTAGTTTTCATGTTTGCTGATGCATCCTGTTAGCCCAAGAGGAACACTAGTAGGACTTGGGTGTAATTGCTTTAATCCTTACTCACACACACCACAGATATTACTTGGACTATTTGTATTGAATAAAGATGGAATCTAGAGCAATTTCTAGGGTATTCCAGGTAAGGATTAACAATCCAGGTGCTCTTCCTAGATTGAAATTGCTTGGATTCTTTTAAGAGACAGTTATCTAGAAAGAAGGAAAATTAAACTCTGTAGTGAAGACAGTGGTACCCTAACTATTGCTTAAGAGTACGGCTATCATTAGAAAATCTAACAGCCTTTCTTAATTTGTTTGCAAAGTCTTTTTAATTGCCCAGACAAAGCTATCAATAAAAGTTAATCAATCTGTAAATTGGCAGAATACATCTTGTAGTGTCAACCCCCTTCACTTATACTGCTGTGCTTAATTTTATTTAAAAAAAAACGAAAACTTAATTAGACAGCAGGAAACAGAAATTCAATCTTTACTAATTAGTTTATTGGCTAGTAATAAACATTAACAGTAGTCTCAATCTAGTGTTTGAAATTTGTCATTTTATCTTACTTTTTTCATCTACAGAGCTATGGAATTGGGAAGTCTTCCCTTCCACTCCCTATTCTTGTATTTACAGAAGCTAAAGGAATTGTGTGCATTTCATGGATTCTGTACTGACACACAACTTTGGTATGGCTTTAAAGGAAAAGACAACACAAAGGTACAGAGTACCTTCCCCCTTCTTTTGAGATTAGAAAGAATCTTTAAGCACTATCAGAACAAGTACAAACACTACCCTCTGGTCCTCCTCAAGTGTGTAGCACAGCAACAGAACCCGCTGGGAGGAAAAGCTGTGAATACGGTAGCTACTCTCTTTCCACAGCTCTACAGTTGAAGGGATCCAAAGGAGGATGGCAGCTGCTCAAGTACTCTCCCTTTTTACGAAAGAGGGACACTACACCAGCAGAATAACTCTTCTTCCCAGGATCCAGAGATAGACAGATGCAGATGTATATTTGGATAAACATGAAGAAGCCTGTCAATTGCCTTGTTCATTTTGGCACACACCGGCAAAATAAAAGCAAGAGGAAGCCTGCCTTCCCAGCTGCGCACTACACTGAATTCCCACCTCTTGTTATTAGAAAGCCAGCCTGGCATTGCCTTTCCTTTTGACAAGAGACTTTCATCCATGTCTTTGTCCTCACACTTTTTCCTGTGTGCTGACGTAATTCAAAGTGTCTTCACAACTTGATGGTAACTTGAATGTTTGTTCTTGCGTAACAACACTGTTCTCAACAGCCATCTGCATGAACGCTGCACGTTTCAGAGGAACCTATCATGACAGAAGGTAGACTAGGTGATGCTTTCATAGAATCACAGAATCTTTAGGGATTGGAAGGGGCCTCGAAAGATCATCCAGTCCATTCCCCTGCCACAGCAGGATCACCTAGACCAAGTCATAGAGTCAGTCTGGGTTAGAAGGAACCACAGGATCATCCAGTTCCAACTCCCCTGCCATGGGCAGGGACACCCCACCCTACATCAGGCTGGCCAGAGCCTCATCCAGCCTGGCCTTAAACACCTCCCTGGGCAACACATTCCAGGCTTTCAGAGTTTTTAGTTTGTCTGTCTTGCTTTAAACAGCAGAAGTAACAGAATTCTGTAGGTATTGCATTAACAGAAATGAAAGAAGTAGGTACATAAGATACCTTGTCCTCCAGGAAGCTTGTCTGTGCCATACAAACAGCTTTCTTTTCTACGGCATGACTTATGGCCATGAGGATGATTAAGAGTTTGGAGCATCTGTCATGCAGAGAGAGGCTCAAAGAGCTGGGATTTCTTAGCATCAGAAAATGAAGGTTCAAGTGGGAACTCAATTAATTTAAATACTTGAGAGAACAGAGACTTTGACTTATTGGTTCCTGTAAAAGGACAAGAAGTAACAAGCAGAAACTGAAGTAATGAAGGACTACTAAGCATTAAAAAAACCCCCGAAACTGAAACAGGAACTCTGCACCTTTTTTTGTGACAGCAATCGAGTACTGGAACAGGTTGCTCAGAAAATGCATAGTAAAAATCCTTAGAGGTCTTCAAAACTCAACTAGCCTCAGCTCTGAGCAACTGACTTCAAGCGACCCTGCCTTGGAGCAGGGGCAGGTTTAGTCAAGGTGATCTCCAGAGACTCCTGCCAGCCTCAGCCACTTTCAGACTTTGCAAAATGTATCTGAAGATGCTTTGGGAGCAGTAATTTATAAATGAAAAGCAAACTAAAGAAATTTAGTTGTGGAGACTGGTATCATAAATTCCTTGCTTCTGTTCTTCAGTCTAAAATATGTCCAAATAGCCTCTACAAATATTTCAGAACATGCTCCTGCTCTGTTCATTATCACAACACAACTGGGAGAAGGAGCTAACGGATTAAAGACACTTTTTGGTGTTAAATTTGTAAATTATGCATCCACCATCTATGTAAGAACTCAGAAATACTGCATTGCAATAAAGAAAATATCAAGCTTGTTTTCTTTTGCTAATCCAAAAAGGTATATTTAAAGGTCTAGCCAGCTCAATGGGAAAAGAAAGGCACAATGAAATTACATTTCTTCTTTTGCTTGTAGACGGAAGAAGTAAAAATGTCACTTTGGCTAAGTTAAAAATGGTTTCTTTCATTGTAAAAATGTTATCAAACCAGAAAAACAAAAAAAAAGGTCAAGTTCATGACTGGATGCTTCGCTGCAAGTTCCCACATGGACTTGCCATTTTACTGAAAATATCAAGCACACAGATCAAAGTTCCACAGAAGCGAATTACTAGACCTGATAAGAAAAACCCATCTTAAAATGTTTGAAGGTTGTTGCAGCACAGGTTAATTGTTTCCCTACCCATGAAAAAGGGCAACACTCCCCCAAACCTTTTCTCTCAAAAAGCATTACTGACAGTGCTGACCAAGAAAGTGACTTGAAAGCCACGTAGGGATGTAGAGAAATATTCAGAAACACAAAGATGTAGAGCAGTGTCAAATGCAACCGTTGTTTGCAAATATCAACCCTTTGGCTTGGGAAGTTTAATTAGCGCATTCAGATCTCACTAGATTTTGCTTTGGCTCTTTCGTCTGGTAGCATGACCTGAAGTCAGTGCAAATTAAGTACTCTGAGTGCCCCATGAGACTAGGCTCATAATTATTTCTCACCTTAGCATCAGCTAGTTCAGCTCAAAACAACTGAAACACGAGAATGAGAAGAACAGTTTCTAGTCTCATTTGAAAGCACTGGACGTTATTTATGGGCATGCCTAAAGTGTCGGGCATGTGGCTCAGAAGTTACACATAACATATGCTTGCTGTGAGTTGTATCAGAAGCACCACCTGAGTACAGAGGAGAAACAATAACATAGTTAACAGCTTTGTTGGATTCCAAGACTCAGACTACATGAAGATTTAAAAAGAAAGACATTTGCGTATGAGTTGTGCTTTACTTCTGCATTGTCTTTTCTTGGGGCTGGAATTGTTTTGGATGGATTAAAACAGCACAAGATATGATACAGTATAAACTTTAATAACAACTAAATGCATAGAAGTTTAAATAATGCATTTCTACTTCATAGAATCATAGAATCATTAAGGCTGGAAAGAACCTCCAGGATCATCAAATCCACCCTCCATCCCAACATCTCCCTAAGCACTAGACCAGAGGCTCAAGTGCTCTATATACTAGTTTTTTAAACACAGAACTCTAGATCTTAGAAGTAGTACTTTGTGCTTCTCTTACCCATTTGGTACATGAATGATACCAGAGTATTTAACGATGGTCTAGTCTTGCATATTCAACTATAGCCAATATAAATACAAAACATTTGTTATACTACAAAGACAAAACAGGAATAGAAGACATTAACCTTGAATGTTTCAGGATGAGAGATAATAGACTTTCACTTTTCTCAATAAAAGCCAACAAAAAGCCTCCAGAGTGACATGGCATTTGTCCACTGGGAATAAAAAGACCGGAACAGCAAAGGAATGGCTTATACCCCCTTAGGCAATACAGATTAACTACAGCAGAATATGATCAGGGAGTTTAATTAATCTGCTAAGGTGCCTCTTGAAAAAGATACATCAGACACAATGTTAGAGAATCAACTGGAAGAAAGGTAGTGTATGCAATGTGACAGCCTCTGCAAGGACGTAGTGGTCAAACTTAGTGTGCTGTGACTCCAGACACTGCTGCTGCTTGTTGCTTTTTTTTCCAGGATAGCAGGGACAACCATGCTACATCCTTTCACAAGGGAACAGATCTGTGCCCGGGGTGTGTAAAAGGACATCTAAAGTTTAGCAGTAAGATCAGCCTATCCCAAGGGTTTCTCACAGCTCATGAAGGAGAATACCATGACTTGCTAAATCTTAATTTGAAAACCCAAAGAAAAATGTGTCAGCTGTAATTGTTTCATAAGAAGACAGAGGTTTTTTATATAGGATAGTCTGGGTTTCTCATAATGGGGGCAAAATATGGAATCAAGACTGAACTTCTTTTTCCAAGAGCAGAATATGCGATAACTTGCAGAAAATAGGTCAACAGCATTACAGATGCACCTCAAGCCTGCATCAGTAACAGACACATGTACCTTTATGGCAGTAGTCTGCATCACTTAATTATTTAAGGTAGGATGAGAAGAACCAAATACTAAGAGATCAGGTCCCACTAATTTCATCAGGATTCTAAGACAGAACAGCTTGGCAGACCAACTCTTTCTCTAGATGAGTCCATCCTGTACAAATCACAATAGAGGATTTGGGAGAGCAACTATTTAAATAATAACATTTCATATATTTTAGCCAAATAGTTCCACCAAACCTCATGATGTGCAAGTGTTATTGACAGTACAACCTGTCATTCAGCATCTTCTTCATCTGAGATGGATCACCATAGGGGAAGGATGCATCACTATGAGTCTGGGTGATTAATAGACACCTGCAGTTTTCGGTCCATAAGGTTTCAGCAGTACAGTACAAAGAGTCTTAAATAACTGCATGATAGTAAATTAATCACATCATACCTGCAGTGTTACCCACAGAGAACAGGTAGCTGTGGTCGATAGGACCATAGAATCATTAGGGATTGGAAGGGACCTTGAAAGATCATCTAGTTCAATCCCCCTGAAACAGCAGGATCATGTAGACCAAGTCACACAGGAACACATCCAGGTGGGTCTTAAATGTCTCCAGTGAAGGAGACTCCACAACCACCCTTGGCAGCCTGTTCCAGTGCTCCATCACCCTCACTGGGGAGAAGTTCCTTGTCATATTGATGTGGAACCTCCTCTGTTCCAGCTTACAACCATTGCCCCTCATCCTATCACCAGATGCCACTGAGAAAAGCCTGGCTCCATCCTCCTGACACCCACCCTTCCCATATTTATAGATATTAATGAGGTCACCCCTCAGTCTCCTCTTCTCCAAGCTAAAGAGACCCAGCTCTCTCAGCCTCTCCTCATAATGGAGGTGCTCGACCTCCTTCATCATCCTCGTTGCCCTACGCTGGACTCTCCAGCAGCTACACATCCCTCTTGAACTGAGAAGCCCAGAACTGGACTCAATACTTGAGATGTGGTCTCACCAGGGCAGAGCAGAGGTGGAGGGTGGTTTTAACAATGTTCTTAGTTTTCCCTTCCTCTCCCACTAAACACTTGCTTTATAGAATTGACTGTTAACAAGGAACTAACAGTAGACCGCAGGAAAGAACCAGTGAGTGTGTTTCAGTCAGTCCCACACTGACATAGCTGTCACTTCTAATTTGAACTCCTTCAATAGATTCTTCTTGTGCAACATGCCAGCTGCACTGTAATTAAAAAATAATAGATCATATACTAAGGGAAATAGTACCTGATGAACCAAAAGCAAGTCTCGGTGGGACTTAGTGGAACTGTGTGTATTGTGAGAGTCTGGTGATTACAAACAACTTCCAAGCACATTTTTGTGACTCTTAATGCACATAAGAGCTCAAGGTAAATGTTGCCAGCATAGTTTTCTCTTAATTTCTGAACACTGGTTATTTTATTGCTTGTTAAATGCATTTATATGGGAAAAGAAAAACACCTTGAGTGTTTCAAATGTCTAATTAATGAGAAGAGATGCAAATTAATACCCATCAAAAGCTGAAAAATAAGGAAAGAGTAGCCAAATTTATCAATGTGTTAGTCAGTATGCACTGAGCCACTGAAAAAAATTAAGTCAGTGTAGTTTATCAGATGATCAAATGTAAAATCATATTGAAAGAACAAATTTCAAAGCATTACACTAAGCCACGCTTACTTTGTGGGAACATGCAAGGTGACATTGAGACACAATGCAACGTTTAGAGAGTCTATCCTTTCTACAGGAGACAAAGTGTAATAAACTTTGCAATCAGTTCACGATGTAGACTTCAAAAGAACTAGTTCATGTTCAGAGAAGTGCTGCAGAACTCAGCAAGAGTGATACAACACAAACAGGAAAACTCATGTTGGATTTGATATATGAAATGATGTGCGAGAGCAAGGAACTATTTCCCCTTCTGTAGAGGTCTGCAAGATCCATTTGTCACACATACTAAGATTTAGGGAAAACAATCCTTACAATAATGTAAAAATGTCCCAATATATCAGTGCAGTAGTAGTTGGGTTTCGTGCAGCCAGATGCATATCATCCTCTTCTATTTCAGTCCTCCAGTACGTAATCTTTTTGCAGAAAGCATTGTCTACTTTCATTTCCTAGTCATTGAAGTATCTTATCTTGTTTCTTTCCCATACTGATTCTCCTTATTTATTACCAATAGTATGAAATAAATACTCCTACACTATTTGCCTCCGAAAGAACCAAGTACAGTTTTCTGTATGGACAACGTCCCAGTGGAACACACCAGCTTTTAGACAACCACAGTGTATAACACCGCTGCAGTTTAAAAATCAAATTCCAAAACCATGCATGAAAACAATACCTTCCTCTTTGCTTTTGTTGACTTGGGGTTTTATGATAAAGGAAGACAGAAACCTATTATACCTCAGAACATCATAGTGCTCTCACAGCACATGAAGAAACACTGCAAAAAGGCCGTTTCCTTTTCAACAAGTTTACTTCAGGTGTTGTACTTTGTCTTCTGAGAAGAATGCTGGCTTAATGTTGTTAACATCACTAAAATAGTTTGCAAAAAGAAGATAAAAATTATTGTGTGGTTAGAATGTGAAAGATAACCCTGTAGTATTAGATTACTTGTTCCACAAATGAGCTCTGTAGCAAACAGCTCATCAATACATTAATTTGAGCCAAATTTAAAGCTAGTGGCACCACACACACTGGCAAAACGTTTCCCCTTTTCAATTGTTCACTTGTAGAGCTCTTTTATCCTTGTAGAGCTGCTCATAATGAGCTTCCATTTCATATTCATTGTGTCACATTGAAGGGAAGATCAATAAAACAACTAAATGTATTTTTAGTTCCTCAGCATTCTAAGCAACCATCTCTAATTTTCGTAACTGGTTTTATATCACCATATAGTAAGACAATATTTGTAGTGATAAACTGTCCTTGCATAAAGCTGCTTTTCTGATAATAAATTTCAGCATTTTATCACTAATAAATGTGATTTATTGCTTCCAGTACCCTGTGCATGAAGCAATTCGTGAAAGAAACTTAATGTCACTTCCCAATGTTTTAATTTAACCAGCTGTAAAATAGAGACACTAAATTATGTTGTCTCGCGGGTTCAAAGGTTACGTATGTCCAGTGGTCCATGAAAAATCTAAACAATGTACTTGGTTCTTAGTTTTTATTAACCATATACCTCACTTACATTGCTGGCTATTAATCCAGGAGAAAAATGATCTGTTTGCTTTACTGTGCAAAACCCTAGTCATAACAATTGCATAAAAATTAAACAGATATATTTAATGCAAATGCTACTTGAATGTTAAACTATTTTATCTTCCTTATTCTGAAAAGGATTTGTGCTCCTGAATTTCCTCAGGACTTTTACCCTGCTAGTTAGACAAAAAATACTGCTTTGATCTGCTTTCATACTAATTTCCCAAGTATTCCAGGAACAAATGCCTGAGAGAAGAGCGATAAATGTTGGATGTTTGTATATCTTCAAACTTGTGACCATTTAAAAATGGCAAAACTATTGACACTTAATAGACTTTTTGTCTTAGGACTGCTTTGCCATCAACCCCACAGTGGTCACTAGTGAATATTTACCAGTTTGTGAACTTTGCTAATATCAATGCTCACAGCTACAACCAATAAGTGCAAAGATCAGAAAAAACAGAACATTTTCACTGGAGAAATCAAGACTAAGCAAACTCTACAAAACATTAGTAGAAATACCCAAAATTCCATATTACTCTTAAGTGGTAGGTGTTCAGGAGCATACACATCATATTCCCACAGTACCACACAAGCAGAAAGTCTAGCTAAGACCCCAAACTACACAGTCGTTCTTTTAGATACTAGAGTTCCCATGTTTGGCTTTATTACCACTCTTTTCCCCCTTAAGTTCTGACTTGTGGACACCTGTGGACCTTTCTACGTGTTCATTCTTCACCAAGCAGCAATTTCTCATAGTCTTTAAATGCCAAATAAAAAACCTGCATTATTTCCTTTAGTCCAAAGACTTGTAGTCCAACATTATATTGGAAATTACACACACGCAGGTAAATCTACACTGCATTCTTCAGTGGTCCTTACCAACTGCTGTTTGTGAATCCCTTGGAAATATGCTGTAAAATACAGGATGAAAACCACTCATCTAGATTTCCCAGTACTTGGATATGCCTTGTCCTGCACAGTGTCTGGGACTCAGTTCCTGCATTTGGAGTTTATATTTAGCAGGTCTTAAGGATAGGGAATGAAGTGGCACATCTTGGATTTTATTAATACAACTGTGTTTGCTAAGTGGCTTAATAAGCATATGCTGAGTACAGTTACATTCCCATCAGGAAATGCAAAACACTATTTAAAACAGTGAAATTACCATAATTGAAAGAACACAGATGCTCTTTAATAATCTAGTAGATTGCACCCTCAATGGGAATGTTCATTAATTCTATTTTAAGAAAGTGTGATTCACCTTTATGTCAGATAATTATCATTGAAAGCTAGGTAAGCAGAAAGGTTACACACTGAGGTTTGATGACTCCATCACAGAATAGGTAGTATTCTCCATTTGGCAGCAATATTCACTCACTTCCCTCACATCATGTAATTTATAAGCAACAAAAAAGTTGGCAGGAACATTAAATTCCTCTTCTTTATAAAAAAAGAACATTTTGAAGTTAATCTGATTGTGAAAGCTTGCGTTAATTAAACCAATAAATAACGACCTGAGATGTCTATAACCTGATTTCTAGAATCCAAAAGTGACCATCATTACTGCTACTAAGCAATAAATAAGTTGCTAAAGTGTTGAAAACTTGAAGAACATATGGATACCGTGCAGTCAGTCAGCAGCATACAAGTATAGAACATGGACCAGGATTGTTATTTAGACTTTCCATGCTATTTTGTACAAGTTTGCAATGCAGATCTTCAATATTAAAGATCCATTAACAGATCCTAATGCAACATGTTTTAAGTCCACGTTTAAGTCCAGTATCACAGTACATCAGGGATTGGAAGGGAGCTCAAAAGATCAAAAGTCCAATAACCCCACCAGAGCAGGACCACCTAACTAAGTCACACAGGAACACATCCAGGCGGGTTTTAAACATCTCCAGAGAAAGAGACTCCACCACCTCCCTGGGCAGCCTGTTCCAAGTGCTCTGTCACCCTCACTGCGAAGAAGTTCCTTCTCAGATTTATGTGGAACCTCCTGTGTTCCAGCTCACATCCACTGCCCCTTGTCCTATCATTAGATGACTCTGAGAAGAGCCTGGCTCCACCCTCCTGTCACCCACCCCTCACATATTTATAAACATTAATAAGGTCACCCCTTAGTCTCCATTTCTCCAAGCTAAAGAGACCCAGATCCTTCCACTTTTCCTCATAAGGGAGGTGTTCTCCATCATCTTCATGTCTCTATATCTGTTCAACATTGTTTAAACAATTACTAAATTACTACTGTAGGCATAACTTGATTTGTCTTCTTTTCACCCTATATATGACTTCCACACTAAGACTACAAAAAAATTCAGGTTACTCCTTAGTTGTTGGTTTATTTAAATTTGTGAAAATTCCACAATCAAACTTCTGAAATCATTGTGAGTGGTAGCTCAAAGTCACTCACTGGTCACTGAAATGACCAAGCATCTTTCAAATACTAAAGATTTTTATACCTTGTTTTAGTTTTTCTACATTTTCCTGCTTCTGATAGAAGTACCTTAAGCCTGCACATAACACATCATGCATGCAAAACACCTAAGTAAGTATACATACATACATATAGCACACATACATACTATTTATTATCATCTATTAAAACATGTTAACAACAACCACAGAAGAAACAGATTTTCCCCGAGTTTGTTTCAGCAAATATGATTTAGTCCTTTAAAATATATTTAAAATATCTTTTTTTGGTATAGGTGCTACAGAAAAACCTGAAACCTCACATCACAGAATCACAGAATGTTAGAGGTTGGAAGGGACCTCGAAAGATCATCTAAGTCCAAACCCCCCTGCTGGAGCAGGGTAAGTTCACAACTTACTTTGTGCCTCTAAGTTAACATAAGCTTTGACAAAACGCTAAGATAAATGTGCCATTTACACTTCCCAGTGAGAGTAAAACTCATTCAACTGCTATTTCAACAATGTAAGTGACGTAACACACCGCTTACAAGTACAGAATGCTGTGCTTATCAAGCCTTGCCCTAAACACTCCAAGGGAAACGGCTCAGCCCCCCTCTCAGAACGGTTTCCCACTCTCCCCTACGCCAGCTCAGCAAAAGTGGGTTTAAAGGAGTTTGTATTTCCCTCCAAGACTATTGTTCCCTGATGGCTATCAAATGAAAGAGGAATAACTCTTGGAGGTCAGATATTCAATACACCCCCACAGAGCACATTCCCAGCCTCCTAATCTGGAGATTATCCAGGAAATACAAGCATGTTCCACTGAGCTCTTGCTGTTCCAAATGATATTTGCCTACAGCTACAGCACTAAACAGAATCGAGCACACTCAGAATGGACTAAGAGCTGTTCTGCATAGCTCAGTGGAAGGCAGAGCTAGCATCCTATCATTTCAAGCTTTGCTATAGACACTCAATAACATATTCCAGTTGGTTTACAATTGGAAGTATTCACCGTAGTTTTTCCATATATAAGGGGTTTTCTTCCAGGTACTCCATTGCAACACAAGGTTAACATTGCAGTTTAAAAGGCAAAAGCTCTCCAAATATAATAAATGTGAAAAGAGAAATACAGCAGAGCTCTACCACATTACCCCCCCTACCCTTTTAGGCAAAATTAAAAGTTCAAAATTAAGATAAATGAAGTCATAAATTGTAACCTCATTAGTTACAACTTATGTTGTGTGTATGTTGTATATAGAAGCCTCTAAACAAATGGAACTAGGACTCTGAAAAGCTGTTTGGGGGGCCAGGAGGCTTGTTGCTTTATTTTAATGTCTGCAGTAGTGTGTTAAAACAAAATGCAGAACAGAAAATAAGTGTCTGTTCTTTACACAGCAAGACCAAACAAGCAAGAAAACAGAATGCAGCTATTTTGTTCTTTAATAAGACATTTATAATAACTTAAATTGGTTATGAACCTGAATAAATGATCAACAGCATGTTTTTATACGCATATATATATATATATTTGGCAATATTAAGTTTCTAAAATCCACAAAGAAACAAAGAGTAATTTTTTTAAAAAAAAGGAAAACTCTTTAACAGAATAAAAAGATATTTGCTAAGAACACCTGAAGACCAGAGATACAGTCAGATGCAAAACCAAAACAACCAAAAACCAGGTGCAACATGAACCTGCAAAACCCCATCAAAAAACTTGAAAAGCAAAACAAAAGCTTAAGGAAAATCAGTAAACATTTCAATGTGTTTTTAAAAGTGCATCTGAAATAAGCTGAAGAAAGTAACACAGGAGAAGATAATATGTACCAAGGGCATATCAATAAATAAAACATTTTAAAAGTAGAGGGCATTATGGTTAGTTTTAATTTAACTGAAGAATTTAAGTTAAAAACCAAATTATTAAAAGACTGTGTAATTCCTTTCACTCCTAGAAGACACAGTACAGAATCACATGCCTCAAGTCAGTCTCCTCTAGGCACCTCCAGCTTACTTAATACATTCTAAAATCCAGTATCAGAAGGAAAAAGAGCAATTATCCTAGTATTCAGAACAAACAAATAATTGTTTTCATTTTTTTATTACACTTACCTTTTCGACCTGCAAAGTTGAAAATGCTTAGTCTTGGTAAATCTCTCTGGAATTAAATATTTTCCTGATTCTTTTTCAATCCAGAAGTAACATATGCAGAGTACTAGAACTTGGATAAACTACTCTTTCTATAGCATCAGGAGTAAAGGAAGGGGTGGAGAAACCAAAAAACCCAACCTTTTTTTTTTTCTGTGATACCCACAGGTTAAAATTCCCCTTCCATCATCTAGCAAGGAATCTGAGACAGGCAGAACAAGTGCAAATGGTGAAGGTCAAGGACAAACACATCTAGTGTCTATTAGGGTTTAAGTGACCTAGAAAGGATCAGGTAATTCTAATTAAGAATCTAACACAATTGTGTCTGACTCAATACTTCTAATGACTGGAAAATGTTCTAGTGAGTGCCCAGATAAACACACAACTGAAAATCAGCTTTATCCAAACAGATTAAGCTTTTGTAAGAAAACAAAAAAGCAAGCATGGTTACACAGACATTTCTAAAATGATAATATGATTCACATCTTGTAGGCTTCTGCTAAATCCTATGGGGTCATTAGTTCTAGCAAAATTAACATGAATATCAACAGTTCTCTCATCCCCAATCATACATAGGTAAAGCTAATGTAAAATTTACCAGTGGATCTTACTAAGAACCTGGAATAACTTTGGTTTGGGTTATGATATATATTTGAGTATACTGTTTATTTTCAAATTTCATGTTATTTTGACATGACTACTTATAGAATCATAGAATCACAGAATCATTAGGGATTGGAAGGGACCTCGAAAGATCATCCAGTCCAATCTCCTGTGTTCTGGGTTTGGTATTCCTGCATCGTACTCTCTTCTAGCATACGAAGAGTTAAGTGATCTCGGCTGCGGGGATGTTGACGGTTCCCTCCTGTGCGTGGAGCGGTGGAGGTTATGAGGGGTGCGGAAGTGAAGGGGAGAGGTGGCTGCCGCAGGGTACATGTTGAGCAGGTGGAGTAGGCTAGACGGGTTTTGGGGGTCCTGAATTGGGGACAGGGTATTCCTTTTCCCCTCGCTTTGGTACCCCCTCCCTGTTCGTGTGTCTCCAGAGTGTGGTGTCGGTTTCGCTGTGGCCGGTAGCACACTGCGGCCTAGCTGCTGCTCTGTGGCTCTCTGCCCCTCTTCTGCGTTCGCTGCCCCCTCCTTTCCTCTTTAATTTTTTTATGTGTGTTTTGGGTTTTTTCCCTACTTAATAAAATCTTTAATAAAGTCGAATATTTTAAATTCCAGTTTCCAGATGTGTGTTTACCTCTTTTTTCCCCCTCCAGGGGGTGGGAGGACATGTCCGTCTGCACGGTTGAGCTGATTATGATGTTGTGGGCTAACCGGGTGCTAAAGCGTGACACCCTGCCGCAGCACAGGATCACCCAGACTAAGTCATAGAGTCAGGCTGGGTTAGAAGGGACCACAGGATCATCCAGTTCCAACTCCCCTACCATGGGCAGGGACACCCCACCCTAGACCAGGCTGGCCACAGCCCCATCCAGCCTGGCTTTAAACACCTTCAGGGGTGGGGCCCAACCACCTCTCTGGGCCACTCTCACGGTGAAGAACATCCTCCTCACATCCAGTCTAAATCTACCCATCTTATTAAACATAGCTAATTTGTAAAGCAGCTGCCATTGCAAAGCCACACCTTGTCTTTCAAAAAAAGAAATCTGTATGTATATATGAAGTCTATATTTTAAATATTAAAAAAAGTTCTACTTTTAAAAAGGAATTTTTCAATAATATGACCTTGTAGGGTTATTAAAAGAACATTTTTTTCTTGACAAATGTGTGATCGTTACAAGAAATGGCAGTAGACTCAGCAGAGACAAAACCAGAGGCTTAATATCTTAGGGAGATATTGTTACATAATTGAGTTAAGATTCCTTAATAACATCTGTCAATCAAAATTAAACATGACAACACAAATGCTTCACAAAAGCATTGCCGCCTCTTCCTGCAGACATCATTCAGGGCTTTCACTCCACAAACCTCTTGGCTTAAGTTGCAAATTTAACACATTTCAATACATATCTCAAAGAAACCTGATCTGTAGGAGCCTAAATAATGCTACTGAGATAGCAATGTTGGTGTAACTGCAACTCATGACACAGTTGTGTATAGGAGATGATGTTTGAAACCAGTCCCTTGGGTTCAGATACTCCAGCAGGACAAGGCACCTGCATGAAGTTTGTCAAGAACCTGAAAGGTCTGTGAAATTGCGGGGAAGCACTAGTATGTTTGGGCAGCGTACAAAACTGACAGTATAACACTCCTTCCTACCAGTACAGCTGAAGAGAAAGGCCATCAGAGAGAGAGAACAACACTGGTACTAACTGCAGTCTTGCCTGATTATCTATCCCACCTGCCTGCAAAGAAGGAAATTTTCAGGCACATTCATCTTTTTCCCATAGATCCTTGTGATCAATGGTAGTTGTGATCAAAGTCACACAATGTATTTGGAGAGCAAATGCACACTAAGACAAACAAGGAAATAATTACATGTGTCTGTGTGTATTTTAGCCTTTACACTTCAGTTAAGACTGCTAAGAACAGCTCAGTTTCAGCACTCCACTGTTGAAACATAGAGTCGCAGGATGTTTACTTCAACAAGGTGGTTACTGTCTGCCATCTTCTCAGCTATGGACTGGCTAAATCAAGAGGCAGCTGGACAATCAGATTCTTCCCTTAAAACAGAAAGTTGCCATATATAACATCAGGATCGGCTAAATTCATGGTGAAGCTAAAGAAATGGATTGTGCAAAAACTCTGTGCCAATGGATTTCCACAGCCCCAGGGTGTGCACTGTAACACAAAGTGCTCTCAAACAGTAGCTAATGGAATAAATGTGTTTAAAATGAGATTACTTATTTAACAATTTTATACTATGTGCTCATTCTTCACATAGTGATTATTTGCAACCATAAAACAGAGAGTTACAGAAAAGGGAAAGGAAATTGCTCTGCATGGAAGAAAATGTTAATCCATGACTACAAACCAACCCAAGAGCTCTAACTTCCTCAGCTTTCTCTGTGCTGTGACTGAAGACTACCACTACCATATCTTCTGCTCTCATCCCATGTATGGAATTGAAGACCAAGATGGCATGTGAAAATCTACTCTTGAATTTTGGGAAGATCACTAAGAAAAGATATACTGAAGCATAAGAAAGTGCTGAGAAATCCAAATAGAAGTAGCAAGGCTACAAGTGCTGTATTGTGTGAATTAGGTGATTTGACAGTGTTGAAAATCAAAATGAGTAAAATCTTGCATAAGGATCAATGTGAAAACACTTTACTCAGTGCTGCTTCAGGCTACCTTAAAATAAATTCAGATTGTCAACCACATTTTAATATCATTGATTAGAAAATTCATTCATTCTGTGATGTGCTCACGAGTTACTCTGTTATCTGACTACCAAAACAAATGGTTTCTTAGTATCTTTGAAAATGGGTCTAGAAGTTGTTCTTTTACTACAACAATCATTTCATATGCTTATGTGTGTCTCATTTCATGAGTTTTCAAACTGAAATACTGCATAAAGTACTCAAATATGCCTATCATTTTACAGAGATGCTTAAGAGCAGGTTTCCTAGAGCACATGCTATACAGAGATCAGATATTTCTTACTGAACAAATATAAGCATGCAATTAAGAGTTTTAAGATTACTAGTAATATATACTGCAAATATTGACAAAATTTATACACTATTAATGTACATGGTTAGTATTTAAAGTTTGATTCTCAAATACAAATGGCAGTTAGTCAATCTACTGATAATGCACTCCAAAGACTGTCCTCACTTTTATTCATATGGATTAGGGTCAAAGGAGGATTAGGCTAGAATCAAAGCAGATGCCATTAAGGGTGCTATTGTAGTAGAATATAGTTACAGACCACACATTAGGATGAAAAAGCATAAGAAGTCTCCTTTAAACACTTAAAAAGGACTCACAATCTAGACTGAACTCTTAAATTGGGAATAGCAACACAGATAAAGCCAAGCAATGAAGTAGAAGTTTGGGAAGACGTCAGGAATATCACCTTGGTGCAATTAATGTCAGAGTTAATTGCTGGCGATCCACAGTTGAATCTGCTATTCACTAACAAAGACAAATTATGATAATCAATGGAAGCTTTGGCTATAGAAGTGACAAAACTGAAGACCAGGAGATTCTCAGGGGAAGAAGAGAAAGTGGCAAGGAGCAGAGTACAACCCCTGGACTCCAAAACTGAAGAATTTCACTTATTCAAGAAACTGATGTGAGTGACCCAATAAGAGACAGCTCTGGAGGGTAAAGGATCTTATAAAATCTGGCAGGTCTTTAAAAGTAGTCTCTTCTTATCCCAAAAATTGAGCCTTTCAATAACCAGGAAAAGAATAAGATATCAGTTTAAAAGGGAAGTCAAGAGCATGTTTTAATGCAGAAACATGGTACACAGGAGGGGAAAGCAGGAGCAAGCTATATGGGAATACTACAGTAATATAGCCCATGCACACAGGGATGGTGTGAGGAAAAGCAAAGCTTACCCAGGATTGATATCTGCACAATAAGTGCCTCTAGTGCTGTATTAAAGCAAAAGACTGGAAAAGGAAAACGTTATTTCCTTGCTCTGTGAGGCAGCTGGCTGGGGTGACAGCAGACACAAATAACGTTGAACTAACTAATGCCTTCCTTGTATCTTCACCAACAAGGTCTCCCAGCCCTTTACAGAGAGAGAAAGCATTCAAAGAGGAGAGGTACTACCAGCAGCGTATGGAAACTCAGCCTGTAGAATCCTTGTGACTGCATCCAAGGGTTCTGAAAGAGCTGGACAAGAGTGATCATTATGATCTTGGAAAAGTAGTAAAAATCAGGGGAATTTAGCAATGACAGAAATAAAGGTAAATGCTAAAAGCATGAGCCAGCAGTGTGCCCTGGGTGGTTATCACAAGGGCACAGACTGGATGCTAAAGTGAGAAATTATCTCCATTAGCAGCTTCAGCTGACCCTGTAACTGGCCTTGCTTTACGTAAGAGGTTTGGCTTAGAGATACTTGTGGTCCTTCCCACTCTAAATTATTCTGTAATTGTATAAATTTTTACAAGGAGACCAAGAAGTTGTATGTTTGGTGAAAACTGTACAGAAGTCATATCACAACAAAAAATATTAGCAAAGACAATTTTTCCTTAATTTAAAACAGTTTGTATGTGCAATGCTCAAAGAAAGAGGCTTCCGAACAACTCCACAGCTGCGCAAAAACTGAAACCTGAAGATTCAGAGCTGTAAGGAAACACACTTTAAAGTCATTTCTGGAGACAACAAATGAATAATTGCACGTAATATCTAGAGCTGTGGTGCATGTTTTCTGAAGTTCGATAGATACAATAAGTACTTGTGAACAACTTACATGAGATGAGTTCTGTTGCTGTAGTGGATGCGTTATTCAGTCAGAGACTTTTCAATCAGACACTTAAGCAGCTACTTCCCCAAACAGATGCAATTTTTCTAATACCCAAACTAAAAATCAATCAATGACTATGAGACTAGACCTTGACAAATCAGTCTTTCCCACTCCCTGAAGACATTGTACAACACACACAGTGCTGTGGCAGTTGAGAAATTTAATAGTATGGTAAACGCCACGAAGACATTTATGTGCCTTTAGGGAAAGCTGTAAATATTGGTTCAAAAGGCACCGATGGTGAATTATTAGGATTGTCTAAATAATTTCTACAAAGACCAGTTTATAAATATTTGCTAAACAGTCATAAAACTCACAGTAAAACTGGCAATTTTTTGTAATTCCTTGGGCAACAGTAAATATTCCAAAAAAAGAATGAAAGCTAAAGGGAAAAAATGAAAAAAAAGAAGTGTAATGAAGGAGATAATTGATTAAATCTTACTGAAGGCATAAATACTGTAAATGTAGCAAAATAATGCAGGAGAAAATAGCCTATAATTTAGCAAAAGGGTTGATGGAAGAAACATTAAGTCAGGTGTTTGAAAGCTGTGTGTTTTGATCTAAAAAACCTCAAGTTTCAGCAATCATTCTATGATTCTTAGCAGATAAATCAGGATTTTCAAATTGTAGGGAAGCTAACTGCCTGATCAGAGGGAGAGAAAAACAAGCAAGCTTTCCAAGTCCTTGATTTCTCTGCTCTATTGTATCCGTAACTGCTGGAGAGAGTCCAGTGCAGAGCCATGAAGATGACAAAGGGAGGAGAACATCTCCCTGATGAGGAAAGGCTGAGGGGCTGGTCTCTTCAGCCTGAAAAGAGGAGACTGAGGGGTGACCTCATTAATGTTCATAAATATATGGAAGGTGGGTGTCAGGAGGATGGAGCCAGGCTCTTCTCAGTGCCATCTAATGGTAGGACAAGGGCCAATGGGTGTAAGCTGGAACATAGGAGCTTCCACATCAATATAAGTAGGAACTTCTTCCCAGTGAGGGTGACAGAGAACTGGAACGGGCTTCCCAGGACTGTTGTAGATTCTCCTTCTCTAGAGATGTTTAAAACCTGGCTAGATATGTTCCTGTGTGACTTGATCTAGGTGACCCTGCTTTGGCAGGGGGATTGGACTGGATGATCTTTTGAGGTCTCTTACGATCCCTAATGTTCGGTGATTCTGTGATTCTGTAAGAAGTCAACAGCTCTCACTCATCTAGAGCAGTGAGTGGCTGCACAAATTCCTATGCACAGACAAATGTAAAGTGAAGCCCAAGGGAAATGTGCCTATGTAAGGGATGTGCAAATGAAATGATGGTCATTGAGCTGATTAGGTAGGGACTGTGGGATTACGACACCTCTGTAAAACCAGGAGCTCAGTACTCATGAGCAGTCAAAAATCCAAATGAAATCTTACAAATGACATAGAAAATTGAAATGAGAATGTTATTATGCTGCTATTTAAGTCCTCCAAAGTGAGAGCACTTGTCTCTTGAAAAGAGAGTTAGAAGTAACAAGAGACAATAAAATCTAACAGATGCAGAGATGGAAAACCTGCACACGATCTATTCCAGTGTAAGAACTGGAGGCATAATATGAGACTAGTATAAGCCTGACTCATAACAAACGAGGCAGTTGCTTAAACAATGCAAGAGTGCCACGGGATGTTGTGAATGCTAAAAGTTTACAGAGCCTGCAGGGTAAACAGTAAAATTGCATGCAAACAAAACACAGCGAAACCACGTTTGTTTTCAAAAAGCCTTGTGAGCCAAAACAGTTTCAAAAATGACAGTAGTTCAAGTGAAAAACATGAGGAGCCCTGTCCTTATGATTAAACATCTGTTCTATAAACTTTCATGGGCACAGGTTAGTGGCCTAGATGAATCTTTGTTCAGACCCTGCTGCAGAGGCACCCACAGAACCAGAGAGCAGTAGCTACAGAAAAATAAGGAGCCCGAGCTGCCCGGCACTCCAGCAGCGCACGAGTTCGCACCTCAGCAAGAGTGCACTCAGCTTTAAGGAAACTCTTAAAAGATGATCCCAAATGTGTGTGCGCTCACACATACAAGGGAGAGATCTCCCACTCAAGGGTACCCAAACTTACCAGGATGGAGGCGAGGAATCAGTTCCAGGGAAGTAATGCTGAATGGTGTCCTGACCCATGGGGAGAGTCACTCCGACTGCAGAACCTGTTGCTCTGAGGAAAATCGCCTTAAAATTCAGTTCTGGCAGGGCTTCATGTCAGGTATTTGCTCATCATAATTAATGACCAGGAAACGTGGACAGAAGCAGGGTGAGGAACTCAGACTGTAGGGCACTGAGAAGCCAAAACCTAAACTGTTTATCAAGTACTGTAGATGGGGTGTCTGTCAGACCACCACAGACCCACAACAACCTGTTTTTTTCTTATATTAATGCCATTTTCTGAACCTTGGCTAATGCATCATCTGTGTGGTTTTAAATTTTAGTTGAACAAAATCAACTTTGACTATTTGGAGCTCACATCACACCTTCCTGGTGAAACATCCCTCTCTGTAGCACTGTATTGAAATGAAACAGGAAGTCCTCACGCACCCACAGCCTAGAAACTGCAGTTTTTCCAGACAATCTTTCAAACAAGGGTTGGGTTACCTCAGTATAATTTTTTTTAGGTTGTTTTTTTTTTTCCCTGTTTGCAAAGATAATGGAATCCTATTTTACTACATCATGTGGTATGCTAAAGGATAGCTCATCACCTGAAACGTTTTCCAGGTGAGACAAATCATATAGGATGTGTGGGTAAGTGTAGAAAGGAAACCTCTATCTGAACAGACATAGGAAAGCAGATGACAAATCCAAGCTGAGTGAAGTTCTATATGCAATGATTTAAAGGAGTGCCAGTAACCACAGCTAGTCTCTTGTCAGCAATTGGTTTGTCATTCCAATAAGGATTTCTCTTTGGTTTGGAAGGAGAAGAAGGAGGAACTGCTACTGAGCAGGATAATCCAAACAACAGCAGCATGAAAAGGGTCATTTTCTCCGTTTTTCTCCCCAGGATGTCCAACTAAAGGGCGTCTTTATATAAATGCATCTATTTATAGTCTGTTAAGGCTAATTCCTGAAGCTCACAGCAGGAACTCATTTCAATATCTGTGGCAAATAAATTTCCTTATTATACCAGTAGGTTTCCTGAACCCACACTATTGATATTAAAGACAGTCACAATGTGAACCCCTATTCTTTTTCCTGTGTGGGCTGCACAAACCACATAAAAGTTCCAAGTGAATTTGAATTGATTAATTCACAGTGGGTTTGTCCCTATCTGCCTCATACAGGATGAAGATGATGCAGAGAGGGTCATGACTTTTTCCACAAAAATATAATAAGTGATTTGAAAATTATTTTCTTGGAGACCATATGTATATTATTTATATGATTTATAGTTTGCTTAGTGCTGAGGCTGCTGGTCTTGGAACAAATGAGCTATAAGTGAGATGAACTACAAATAGTGTTTCAGAGGTATCTTTTTGTGAACTTTGGTAAAGAAAGATAGCCTGGCCCTTGGAAGTCAAATTTCAAGGTGCATGGTTAATTTGATCTGCATTATTGATCTGTCAGGTATATGAAATCTCACTTTAAACAAAGTCCATTATCCATATACACAGAGGAAGGGAAGTTTGCTAAACTAAATTGCACTAACCATGGTTGACCGGGTTCAAATTGAAGATCCATTTAGCAGTTCAGGTTAGAAGGAATATCTACTTTTGCAGAGTATCAACAGGAAAAAAATTAGTGAAACTTGGGGAAACAGGACACAAATAGTTGTGATGAGACATTTTAAAACAGCTTATAATCAAAATTTGACCTAAGAGCATTTTTAGCTTGTTTTCCCATGGAAAATTTTACTATTCACAAAAAGCACTGAGACTTTGGATGCATGAGAACAGGAAGGCTGGCAGAGTGGAGAGACTGTACTGCTGCTTATAGTCACAAGATAGCTGAGCTCACATGGCAGTTTTCCTTCAGATAGCAAGTACCCAGCCAAGAAAGAGCAGAACTTCCCAAAATATATTTAGACAACTTTGCACCTTATCACACATTCAGAGATGTAATCATGTTTACTTCTAAGGCCTGATAAGTCCCACCATTAATGATAAAGTTTCTTACTTACAAATACCATTAATTCATTTTAGGTTTTGAAATTCTTCCAATCAAATCATGAAGTCCTGATAACACACAGTTATGTCACTGAAATCTTAAGGTGTGCAGGTAAATATCTTTATCTGTGAAGAAAAATAAAGACAAAATCTATTATTTCTGAAGATCTTTCATCTCCCTCAACACTGAATATAAAAGTGATGAAGATACTGGAGGGTCAACAGGGATTTTATAGGAAGCTGAAACAATATTTCTCAGGCATAAAAAGCAGTACAGCTACACTCGTGTGGTAATCTGTACAGAATAATTCACCAGGTTTCTTAGTGGCACAGACCCATAAAGTTCATGGCTGCAGCAGAACTTTATGAATACCTGTAAGGAATGCTTGCTGTAGTAGTTCACTGACCACACTGAACACTCAATAAGTATTTCCCAACTGTTTGACATTGAGAAGACATCCACTGATGCCCAATCAGTTTGGCAATTTCATGAGACAGAGGAATTGCTCACTGGAGAGGTTTAAGACCCGCCTGGATGTGTTCCTGTGTGACTTGGTCTAGGTGATCCTGCTGTGGCACACTGAAGACTGTTAACATCGTATAAAATAATTAATTTTGAACTTCATTTAAAGAAATGTGCTTTCATTTGACAGTATCAGGGTTTACAGCCTTTCCAAAACTCATCCTAACGACAGCTACCCGTTACCTGTGTGTGTTTACGTGTAGGTATCTTTTATTCAGGATAAAGTCAGTTATCTTTGACAACCAGTGACCAATATTATTTACATTCTGTGGGAAACATGAGTTATTTTTTTATTTATCAAAATGGAACCAGTCATATCTAAGCCCTGTTACACTTGTCCTGAACAGGGTGTGTAAAAAAGTCAGACTTTGTAAGTTTGTTACTTGAGCTGCTGGTCTGATGAAACAGAATTTACAATGTTCTTGTTCTCCTTTTTTACATTTATACATTTATATATTTATATATCTGAACTCCAAATAAACGATTTTTATTGATAGCATCTGCGCTGGAGGCCTAACATACGTTAAGTACCATGTCACCTCTAAGGCAGGTCACCAAAGAGAAAATGCTTCCTCTGAGTACTGAAGAGATTCATAATACGCAGAATTTTACGTAACCTGAGGCAGTGTACAAATGCAAACCTCATCTGTGGTGAATATTCCATTTCAATGGGAAAGGAAAAACAATACTTTTACTACTCAAGTTACATGAGCACTAGAAAACCAGAGAAATAAACATTGGAAAGGGTTTTTATTTTGCCTGTAGTTGCATCTGGCAAACACCTAGGGAATTAAATACTATATAAGCAAAACTACAAAGACAACATATTCATGGGTAATCGTAATGAATCACAAGAGAGAGCAATGGACCTTGAGAGGTCATCCAGTTCATACATTTCTCCAAGGCATGGTCATCTCAAAAGAGGATAAAAATCGCTCCAAAGCGTCTGAAAAGTCTGGAGGTGCATTTGCATGAACAAATGCCTTCTCTAAAAGGCAGAACTGTTGAGGTTATCAGAGCCGAGAGAACAAACAGGAGAGCTGAACATAAAAAATGTGCAGAATTTTGTAAATGGTATTTTCCTCAGAATTGGGAACTAGTGTCTTATTTGTGGCAGTGTCTGACTGGATATCAGCTATCACTGAAATAGCATGTCAGAGTACTGATAGAAAAGCTATGGGGTTGGTTTTTTTCCTTTTCCCAGTGCACCGTGCAGGTAGGAATATTTGATTTCATACATCATTTGCAAATTGCCGTGGGGATTCCAGAAAGCAAATTTGGCTTCACAAAATTGATGAATGAGAAAAAAATACTGCTGGTTTTGTTCTGTTGTTTATGAAAGCTGTGCACCTGGGACTTGGGCACACCAGGCATTGCTAATGATTAATTGTCACAGAGCTACAGTGAAAATGCTGAAGTTTCTTTTACCCTTTAGGGAACTTGTTCATCAGGATGCATAAATTATTTGCCTTTTACTGTTCCTTTACTGATCACTTTTAATAATAACAAAGAAGAAACTCTACAAAAATAACCTATTAAATATAATGAAGCTCCTAAATGAACATGCTCAGACAACAAAACACAGGGCAGAAGGCAATCCAGTTTGAACAGGGGAGGCAAATGGGACTGCAAGGGAGTATGAGGTGCAACTGCTGTTGCAGTAGGCAAGGAGAGCTGGTTTGCGTAGCTCTGTGGGAGACAGCAAGAGACTCACTAGTCCACTTTGGGTTTCACAGAATCACAGAACATTAAGGATTGGAAAGGACCTCAAAAGATCATTTAATGATTTTAACAAAGTTACATTAGATCCAAGTTCAGAAAAAAAACACTTGTAAGATCATCTGATCTTACAAGTCACATCAACAAGACCTGCAAACTAATCCACTTACTTTTTGTTTGAACTGCTAGCAGTCATCGCTTAGCACACTAAATGAAACAGACTTCCATAAAACAGTCAGTGAACTACAAAGCAATCATTCACAATTCAAAGGAGAAAAAATGAGAGGCATCCTAAACTGAAAAGTGTTACATAAGTTTTCTGTGTCCTAAAAATACTGAGACAATTCTACAAACCAGAGTGAAGCATATTATTTTATGCAGGAGGGTGTGATCTTACCAATTTGCTGTATAATTGCTAATCTGCTTTCTACAGACAATAATTTGTAGTAATTAATGAAAACAATGAAATACAAATTATATAAGATTGCAGTTCCTTCAACCATACGTTGACAGAATATATTTTGAAGGGAGAGAGAGAGCAGTGGTGATCATCACCAAGTTATTGTTTCTTTTTCCATCTTAGGGGAAGCTGATATGGTCCTGCTTGGTGAAACAAAGCAGCTACAGATGCTTTCATACAGGTGCTCCTGAGGCTTCTGTTTTACACTTAACGTAAAGATGAGAAAGGAGCTGCCCTTTTACACATTCATTGGGAAAGCAGTTGCAGGAATCTGAACACTTGCTATGACCATGTAGATTTCTACCCTTATTCACTTGAGGAGGGGAATGACAAAACAGTTTGGTGGGTACCTGACACCCAGCCAAGACTAACCTACCGCACTGTAAAGCCTAAGTCAAATTTTAACAACAGGTTGGCATGACCAGAACAAATTCCTTGGATAACTCCTAAATTTGTAGTTCCTGTGACAAATGCTTCATCCATATGAACTCTGCCCTGGTGAGACCAAATCTGAAATATGGTATCCAGTTCTGGGCCCCTCAGTTCAAGAAGGACACAGAATTGCTGGAGAGAGCAACCTGATACTTACATGGAAGGTCTTGTGTTCCAGCTTACACCCATTGGCCCTCATTCTACCATTAGATGACAATGAGAAGAGCCTGCCTCCATCCTCCTGACACCTACACTTCACATGTTTATGAACATTAATGAGGTCACCCCTCAGTCTCTGTTTCTCCAAGCTGTTAAGAAGTGCTGTTAGGGCTACAGCACATGCTAATCAACATGCTAATATTTTTTTACATCAACAGCTGTGTTTTGGAATTATCTGATGAAAAGTATTTAGAGAAAGTAACTAGCGAAACCTGTCTCTCTGTGAAATCTCTATTTCCATGACTCACTCTTCTAATTAATTGAATTTTGGTGATATTTCTCTACCTCTCTTCTTTTCTTGTATCCACTAAACTTCAACTGTGGCAGGCAAAGTTTATTTCATTCACTTTTTTCATCAGTTTCATTTTACTCAGATTTTAAGCCGTCTTACTGTGTGTGAGAACAGTTTGCAAGAAAGACCCTATTAAATAGAAAATGCAGATCTCAGCAAGAAAAGCTCAAACTGAAATATGTCATCACATTAGTTAGGTAATTGAAACGGGTCTTGCAATGGTTTCTGTGTTGATTTAAATTAGATTACTAAAACTTCTAAGAGATAGAAAATGCAGCCAGAGAATTGCATAGGTTTTTCAGTGTTTGTTCTTTGAAGGTAAAGCTTGCAGAAAGAAACGTATACAATTTACTTCGCTTTGGTTGCTTAAGTGTCTTCCAAAAATTTCTAATTTGGTTGCTTAAGTGTCTTCCAAAAATTTCTAATAAGTAATCTGCAAAAGCAAAGAATTTGCAAAAGTTTGTTCTTCTACTTCAAGTCCTTTTTAGAATACCAACCATAAGTTTCAAATGAGAGCTCAGTTCTCAAATCAGTCTGGATAGTCAGAGATTAAATGCCTACATTGTTTTAAAATAATTCCACTTCATTTAAATGCCAGGAATCAAAAAAGTGTTGTAATTGCTTTGTTCCCTCAAGTCTTTATATAGTCACAGAACCACAGAATCATTAGGGATTGGAAGGGACCTCGAAAGATCATCTAGTCCAATCCCCCGACACAGCAAGATCACCTAGACCAAGTTGCACAGGATCACATCCAGGTGGGTTTTAAACCTCTCCAGAGAAGGAGACTACACAACCCACCCTGGGCAGCCTGTTCCAGTTCTCTGTCACCCTCACTGGGAAGAATTTCCTTCTGATGTTTTTATGGAACCTCCTATGTTCCAGCTCACACCCATTGGCCTATGTCCTATCCTCAGATGACATTGAGAAGAGCTTGTCTCCATCCTCCTGACACCCACCCTTCAAATATTTATAGACATTAATGAGATCACCCCTCAGTCTCCTCCAAACTAAAGAGACCTAGCTCCTCGTAAGGGAGATGTTCCACTTACTCCATCATCCTCCTTGCTCTATGCTGGACTCTCTCCAGCAGCTCCCTGCCCTTCTTGAACTGAGGGGACCAGAACTGAACACAATACTCCAGATGTGGTCACACCAGTGCAGAGTAGAATCTCTCTCCATCTGCTAACCACCCCTCTTCTAATCCACCCCAGGATGCTGTTGGCCCTCTTGGCCACAAGAACACATTGCTGGCTCATGGTCATCCTGCTAGCCACTAGGACCCCCATGTCCCTTTCTCCTACACTGCTCTCCAACAGATCAGTTGTCTTGGGCTTCTTTTAGCATCACCATCAGGTCAAGGGAAATGATTCTTCACTCTTGTGAGAACTCCCCTGGAGTCCTGCATCCAGTTCTGGAGTCAAATTCATGCAGTCCCATGCAGTTTTTAAGTACTCAATAGCTTACAAGAATCCTTGATGGAGTAAGCAAAGTGGAGAGAGTGATGAAGGGTTTGATCTATTTGCATCCAGGAAACCTGGAACCCCAGAACTCAAGAATAACATAACAATTTTTGGATGTCTACCTGGTGAATGAAATTGGATTGGATCTCAACTAACCATATTGTTATTTGTAACAGATGTTATTTTCATATACTTCACATATTCTGTAGCTGATTGTAAGAAATTGCACACAAAGTGACTAGTATATTAATGAGTTGCTGTATTTGTAGTTGAAACTGTTGTGGTAAACTGGGATAGCAATTTATTGTCACTGTAGGGATCCTTCTGCTCATCTCATTTTAATGCAGTTTCCCTTTTTGAAACTGAGCAGAGATGCAGTGATTTTTGATTGAATCCTCACGAACACTGCTTATAAACTCATCATCCTTATTGTTATAGAGGCCCTGTAACTATTGCATCTTTGCTGAAGAATTTATCTGATTTAATCAACAGACACTCCGCTGAATAATGCTCTCTTTCACTGTTGCTGACTTTATCATTCTCCTAAATTTGTACACAATCTAGTCAGTTTTCAATTTCAAAAACCCTAGGTCTTCATTCAAATTAGGTTGAATACTTTCATGTAGGTTTCTTTATTATAGAGGTAACCCCATTCTCTGAAGGATCTGAGTTCCTGCTTTCCACACCTTTGACAGCCAGGTACTAAAAGTCTACTCTCAGACAACTTCCAGGATAGCAGACACTAGTATGAGAAATTAAAGCTGTGCTACTACAGCTGTCTTGGTCTTCAAATGCCATCTTAAAGTCCAATATGATGCTTCTATATTAAAATTACTAGATGTGGACAAGGGAAAGCAATGGACTCAAATTACCTTGATTCCAAGGCTTCCAATATTCTTTTCCACATAAAGGTCTGTAATGTTGAACAAATAGATGGACAAAGAAAGAGTGGATGAATGGATTCAGCCAGTCATGGTTAATGAGTTGTATTCTATGTGAAGGCTTCTTAAAATGTGAAATACCACAAGGGTCTGTACTGGGACCAAAGTATTTGACAAAAAAAAAAAGCATAATTAATTACAGTTAAGCCTGGGAGACCTGCTCTCTTAGTGAATGCTCAAAATGAGAAAAGAGAATGTGAAATGAAGAAACTTACTTGGCAATTTATGTAACTGTTCCTACATTTGCTTTTCTTGCTTCTTTTTCTTTCACTCCCTGTTCATTTGAATTGCTTGTACTTTTCTGTGCTAGTAGATTTGCTGATGCTAGTTTTTCCAGTTTCTCATTCAAGTCCCCCTTCACACTATTGTTTTCCTTAAAAAAAAAAAAAGTATCATTTGAAGGTTTAATTACAGCTGAAATAAAACGTTGAGGTAATAATTAGAAAAAGAAGATTTAATCAAATGGGCAACATTTAAGATTTTATACTAGTACCTTGCAGCTCAATCACACTGTGTTGTTTATTTATTACTCATATTACTCCTAACTCCTCACCTGGCTTGTTTTGATTATACATTCTTATGGCAAGAATGTCCTCACCTTTATTGATTATATAATAATAATTATACTATTATCTTGTTGCTGATAAATAACTGTTTGACACATCCTTGTCCATCGAGTTATTTTTCTTCCTTCAGTCTGACGCAAAGGCATTGCAAACTTCACCCATTTCCACATCCTCTGACATCCTGTCCCTTACCCCACACAGCAGCAGATTTTGGCTGGTTTTCTTTGCTGTTTATGTACTTGCAGAAGCCCTCCATATTGGTCTCCACATCTCTCACCAGATCAAATTCCAGCTGGGCTTTTTTTGCCCTAAGGTGATGACAGCTTGATATTGGTGACAGCAATCACCTGAGAGGAAAGTTTGAAGCATTAGCTCCTTCTATTTATGTTCCCTGTCCTCATAGCAGCTAAGACTGGGTGGGCTTGGACACTGGTAGGGAGAAAATACTTGGAAAATGGATTTCCTGGTCTAATGCAGCATGCCTTTCTGTATGAGTTGCAGTAGGTGATCTGTGGGTGGAGGCCAGCAGGCATCAAGCCTCTGTGAGATGAGGTGCTTCTAGAAGATGCTCTTGACAGCAAGCTCTTTGCAAACGACACAGTTTAGCCAAATACAGAATCTGAATGAAAGAAACAAGAGACAGAAAGAAAATAATATTAAATAGCTCCTTGATTCAGAAATATCTGTTGTACAAAATGACCAAAAAGGCAGACTCTGACCAAACTGGGACAATAGATCAAACTGACAGGAAAAAATATGATAGCAATAATTGTTATAAGTCTCCATGGCTCAATAAGGAAACTGGCCAGAGGTTTGAGACTGACTTATGAAGAAAGAAGATAAAACATTTATCATAGAAAATTTCATTTAGCTTCACGGTCAGGAGCCAATATGAGATGTGGAAATGTTAAGAGATAGAACATAATTTGTTGTCTTCACTGTCAAGGAGAGTATGCAAACCGAATAATTCACCCTTTCTTGCTTTTAATGATAGGGTGACACAGAATCACAGAATCACTCTGGTTAGAAAAGACCCCTGGGATCATCGAGTCCAACCATCTACCCTACCTTACAAGTTCACCCGTAAACCATATCCCTCAACACCTTGTCCAGGCGAACTTTAAATACATCCAGGGATGGCGACTCAATCACCTCCCTGGGAAGCCCATTCCAGTGCCTGACAACCCTTTCTGTGAAAAAAACTTTTCCTAATACCTAGTCTAAACCTACCCTGGTGTAACTTGGGCCCATTCCCTCTTGTTCTAACACTAATTGCTTGTGAGAAGAGACCAGCACCAACCTCTCCACAATGTCCTTTCAGGTAGTTGTAGAGAGTGATGAGGTCTCCTCTCAGCCTCCTCTTCCTCAAACTAAAGAGCCAAAGCTCTTTCAGTCTTTCTCATCAGATTTATTGTCCAGGCCCTTCATCAGCTTAGTCACCCTCCTGTGCACCTGCTCCAGCACCTCCACATCTCTCTTGTACTGAGGTGCCCAAAACTGGACACAATACCCAAGATGAGGCCTCACCAGTGCCAAATACAGGGGAACGATAACCTCCCTACTCCTGCTGGCCATACTATTTCTAATACAAGCCAGGATGCCATTGGCCTTCTTGGCCACCTCGGCACACTGGACATTGGACGTACAGGGACATTGTTGACAAAGTTTATGAATCTCTGCATTTTAAGGATAATTTGAGCTTTTGTTGTATGAAATGCTGGTCAAATTGTATTATTTCAGGCCTTTCAAAAGACAAACTGAAAATCACATATCTGTCATTGTAAGAGGGTGTTGTGGTTTGAAAATTGCTAGCGTTTTCAAACGTACAGCAGTTCTGCTTTCATGAAGAAGAAAAGAAAAAGGAGTTGTTTTGTTTTGGAGGACCCCTCCCCCGCAGGGGACTTGTCCTGGGGGAAGGTGTCCCTGGTCCTGGACCTGCCCCGGATGTCCGTGTTGGGTTAGCCTATGAAAAAGCAGAGCGGGCGGTTTGTTTAGAGAAAAGTCAGGAAGAAAGAAAAGAAGGAAGTGAAGAAAGGAAGAAGAAGCAGGAAGTATGTAGCCCGCTCGTGTGTGCTGCAGGCCCTCTTGGGCTGCGGCTTCTCAGCCGAGCGCCCCCCGCTCCCCCGCTCCGTCCGTTCTCGGGACGGTGGCGGGGAGGGGGGAAGGGCACGGGATGCGGCTCGGCCGCGGCTTTTCA
>VXBP01009782.1:159662-249017 GCA_013400115.1 Rhinopomastus cyanomelas
TGTTGGTGTTGCCCAGATCTCTGTCGTGACCCAAGGCCCAAACGATAGTAACTTCCCATGGTATTTTCCTCAGATAGTGTAATGGCATGTTTGACGCAGTTTCTAGGTTTGTGTGCACCAACTTGCTGGTTTTTATTTGTCGGTTTTGTTTTTTTTTTTTTTTTTCCTTTTTTCTTTGTCTGTATACAGTTAGGTTAATAAACTTTTATCCAGTATCCTAAGCCATTCATTGTCTGGCAAATTTGTCCGAGATGTCATCGAGACCTTACTTGCTAAAGTTAGTGGAGAATCCCCAACCCGCTACAGAGGATATCTTATATTTAATTAGGAAAAAATATATAAACATATGTTTATGTATAAAATACATAAATATATGGCAATAAAATGCACCTCACTGAACAAAGGTTTTCATTCAGTTCATTCAGGCATCACCAAAGCAACTGTATTTGTGAACAAAAAGTCTGTACATACTATACTGACTACCATCTCTTGCAAAAACGTGGTGAAAAATCAATCTGCATGAAAAATCAACCAACCACAAAAGATCCCACAAAAAAAACCCCAGAAGAGACAAATCTTAGCTCTTCTGAAAACCACAGTTAGCAAGCAGTACTATCATTCCTGTGATGGAAATGTGGTAGAATTGATTAACTGTGAGGGAAATGGATAAATGGATTTTGTAAAAAGGATCTCGTAATGTTAGTGGCAGTGACTTTTATTTGGCTGTACAAATAATATTTCAGGTGAGAATGTAAAATACAGCAAAATGTGGTAAGACCAACAATTTTATAAGGTTTTATGTACCATTTACATTACAAATATTAACTTGGCTGCTTCATGAAACATTACAATCTCTTGGAAAATCTGTCTGCAGAAAATGCTTGTCCTACTTAAAAGCTATTTTGTGCAATGCAATCTCTAAGAAAGGATAATAATTATTTAATAAGAGCATTCCTCCAAAGGGAAGAAATATTAATCATGTCAGATAGGTGAAATGCAAGCAATAACTTGTACACCTTACCCATCTGGTAAGTTCTGCCTACCTAATGCTCTAGGGTTATGCAAGGTATAGGGAACCGCCGCTAGCAATACATGAAGTAATTATGAAATTGAGACTTTAGATTTAGATATTCTCAGTAAAAGAGAACAAAACTCAGAATTTTTTAAAATACATACTAAGACTTGCCGAAGTTGTATAGGTAGCCTAGCAACATGTTGTAGTTGCATAAACTGACTAAATGTTAGAATACCCGCTTCTTTAGCCCTTGGTAAACAGATTATCACAGAATCACAAAACTATTGAGAATGGAAGAGATCTCTAACATCATCAAGTCCAGCCCATGACCTCACATCACCACAACCTAGGCCACGGTGCTAAGTGCCACGTCCAGTCTTAAACCTCTCCAGGGATAAGGACTCTGCCTCCTCCCTGAGCAGTCCATTCCAATGCAATGGTTACCCTTTCTGTGAAGAAGTGATTCCTGTCTTTGAGGGAACATTTAAAATGTCAAGATTTCTTCAGGTGCCTCACTATCTGTGCAGATGGGACTGTACAACATTCACCTCCTGAATGGTCACGTTATCAGCTAAAAGAGATCTACTTGTACAAAGTTATGAAGAATACTTGTTATAAAGTTTAGAATAGTTTGAATCAGTTCATGCAAGGTTACAAAAGAACATGCAAAGGACAGAAGGAAGACGGAAAGCTGCAGATTCAGCTAACTGAACTGTTGGTTACCAGAAAGAGAGGTTTTAATCTGAGTTTGAGCTCTCAAAATACGTTTCTCTCTTGTGCTGAAAATGTACACGCAAGTGTTAAAGCCAAAATACTAACCAAAACTACTACCAGTAGTACTGTTATAGTGTAGTTAAAAGACAAAAAATAGGCCAAGATCTGGATTTATCTCTCTGGCCTATCCATATCCTTGGCACAAGTGTAGTCTCATACGTCTTGCTAGCATTTACATTTGGTGGCTTTATCTCTGTAAAGCAGTAGTAAATATACTGTAAACTTTTGCTTTGAACTGTTTTGTAGAAAAATAAAACGATACACAATTTTTTGCATTGAACTGTTAGTTAGACTGCCTGAATCGTGGTTAGTGGGCTGAGCAAGCACTGTCAGCAGGCAGAATTGTTCCGCTTCTTGAATGTCTTCTGCTGAAAGAGAAAGTTGTATATCTCGTTGTAGTATGTTCTACTATACAAAAGCCTTAATTCCTTTATAAATGTTGCAGGTGTTTCACCTACAGTTCAGGTAGGCAGTGCATCACAGAATATGTTGAAGCAGAGTAATGAACAGAGCTATTAAATACCGTATTAGTGGAATGCAGCTTGGGTAAAACTCATTTCATATTCTGCATTGAACTGCAGAAGCGCACACATTGTGATATACAGATTGCTCTGAATAGCCCTTCTGTGTGAATGCAATCCATTAACGCTGCCTGAAAGAGGATCAATTTCTTTTAAAATATTAATTTAAAGCCATCTATTACACTTTTGCTAAGCTTTGTCTATATTACTGTTGATAACCTTGCTCATGTCGAACTATATAGATTATTTCCTTTACCATTTTCATTCTCTCATCTCATTCAAAGCATAGGCACGATGGACATTAGAAATGCAGCACAGCTCAGTTCTCAATCTTTCGCGATTATTTCACAGGACTTCAGACCCACAAAAAATGTTAAATTTTACCATGATTGCAACAAAAGATATCTGGGTTTATTTTTTCTGCCCAAGAGTATGAAAACAGCAAAATCTATTTATCCAAACTGTTTACATGTAAGCTTTTCAATCCATTCTTAGCTTCAGGCACTCAGAAGCTGGGAGAATTATACTTTTCCCCTGTTCACCTCTTCATTCAGCACCCCCATCTTTAATTAAAAAGGAAAAGGCTAGTAGCTTATTCCATTAATTGGTTCTTCAAACCCCTCAATAATGGGAACGCAACACTTTTACAGCTTCACAAATAATGAAACTACTTTTACCTACCGAACAGTACTATGAGAGGTTGGAAGCTTGAACATGCTGTAGGTCAGCTGTTTCCTTTTTTGTTTTACCCTGTCCATTCACACTGTTTACATTAATTATTCCCCTGCCAAGCCTGCCTCTTGTAAATGCTAATTAATTTTATTTGCATATTTCCTCAAGGGCTTGTGTTCTGGACATCTGACAAAAATACCTTTCTGGCACTTAGTGTTCTCAAGATTTTAAGTACTACTTTGACATTGTTCTTCTAGCTGTTTGCTTTTTAGGCTGTGCGTACTGTTGATGAGGAGTATCACAAAACTGAAAAAATCTACTTGCAATTTTCCCCCAAATCAGCACCTTTGCTTATCACAGAGTTTTGCTAGGAACAGTCTTGTTGCACCTGTTACAAGCAGCTTCTGAGTGAAAAAAACCCCAACAACCTGTAAAACACTCTTTCCCCTGTATTTACTTAGATTTGTGTGGTGGTATCAATCACCTTGTCACAAGGGAAGGCTAGTGCAGTGCTCACATGGATATTACTCTTTAAAACTGTCATTTGCTTCACCCCATCACACTGTGAAAGGCAGAATTTTATCTGTGATTTGCTAAGTCTTTGGCAGCAAAAGGTATGAATGGAAAAAAAACCCTGCAAGAGGCAAACTGGAAAGCTATGCTCTTTCTTTACTGGGCGTAAAGGGAGAACCTGCTGTAGCAGCAGTGATGGAAAATGGTGTCATTCAGCACAGGAGGTGGGTGTGGGAAAAACCCTTATTTTCCTATTCTTTTGGTTCTTGTAAAGGCTGACACTGTCCTTTATACCTTCTCTCACTTTTTGTTTTCATTAGGTCATATTTTACATATATTGGGTATGTTTGGGTTTTGCTGTGTCTGAAACCCATTTGTAACCAATTCTTAAGCTCTGTTCCTGTAGTAAAGGTAACTGAGCACCTTCTGGTCTCATCTGTTTACTTCTGAGGGCCTGTGGCACCGTCTTGGTCAAGGTCTCGGATCTCTTTGCTTCTTGATTATAGTACCATAGCATCATAGAATCATTAGGGATTGGAAGGGACCTCAAAAGATCATCCAGTCCAATCCCCCTGCCACAGCAGGATCACGTAGAGCAAGTCATAGAATCAGTTAGGGTTAGAAGGGACCACAGAAGTACCTTCAGAATATATGAAGCTTACACATTTCACCAGCCAGTTCATGCAGCATCTGTTTGGACAAGGCAAATTCAGTTATGATTATGGAAGGGTATATGCCTAGGCTCTTTCTGCATTCTAGATCCTAGCTCAAACTTAATTAACAGATTTCTAGGTTCACTGTTATTCCCAAGGCAATTGTCATGCCCTTTATTGCTTAAATTCTTGTGACTCAAAGGAAGTTGTGGAGGTGAAGAGAACACAGAAGCCTCAGTAATGCACCATTGAAATGCACTAAAAAAGGAAAACTGATGCCTCTGTAACCAGCAGAGGTCTTGTTTAAACAACTCTAAAGATTTTTAAGGAGATATGAACTTGCCAGCAAGCTTCAATGAACAACTGCAATCAATTTGAAAGAATTTTGATGATAGAATATTTCATAATTTAATAATTTCAAAATCCACTATCATTCAGAAGCCTATTTAAAATCTCACACATTTTTAAAATTTAAAAAAAAAACAAAATACCTTCTTTATGTGTTAAGAGGCAACTACATGGAAACATTTGTAATGGAAAAAGTTATTTAATTTAAATTGCTGTAATGAGAAATGAAATCTTCTTCAGTTTCTAATATGCTAATTTCAATCATAGAAATGTGACTACAATTAGATAATATATAATACAATCAGTATCTATATATAATTATACTACTCATTTTCTGTTGGACTTCAGTCCTAGACTATCTCCACACCTAAAGGGGCCTATGTGTTGCAAACACCAAACTACTCCAGGTTTTTCAGGAAAGGATTTTGGGCTAGCTTGGGGTTCCATCAGTCTCATAAAAATTGTATAAAGGCCTACATCACATTTATTTAGGTTGTTGCTCTTCATGCAGTAGATTTGCTTTCTCCTCTAGCTCCATCTCCCCACAACTAAAGTAACAGACTGTAATGTACTCACAGCTGGGTGCTAAAAGAGATTTACAATTTCCCTATGGGTTTTTTAATTGCACAATTATAGTGTTCTCTTGTTCTAACAAAGAGAGGTGTTTTGTCATAAAACCACTTCAATGACACAGGGAGAAATGTTTTGTCACCTTTTTCACATTTCTTATAACATCGAGGAAGTGGGAGAAATTTTTTTCACAGAAAGGGTAGTCAGGCACTGGAATGGGCTTCTCAGGGAGATTGTTGAGTCGCCATCCCTGGCAATGTTTAAATATCATTTGGATGAGTTGTTGAGGGAAACGGTTTAGGGGTGAACGTGTAAGGTAGGGTAGATGGTTGGACTGAGTGATCCCAGGGGTCTTCCAACCAGAGTAATTGTGTGATTCTGAGGAGATGACTGGATTTAGCTGTGTCCCCCATAGCATATGTAATGCTATGGGACCTTGAAAGATCATCTAGTCCAATTGTCCTGCCACAGCAGGATCATCTAGATCAAGACACACAGGAACATGTCCAGCTGGATTTTAAACATCTCCAGAGAAGCAGACTCCAAAACCCCCTTAGGAAGCCCACTCCTGTGCTCTGTCACCCTCACTGGGAAGAAGTTCCTTCTCATATTGATGTGGAACCTCATATGCTCCAGCTTATGCCCATTGCCCTTTGTCCTATCATTAGATGACTCTGAGCAGAGCCTGGCTCCATCCTCCTGACACCCACCCTTTCCATACTTATAAACACTAATGAGATCACCCCTCAGTGTCCTTTTTTCCAAAGCTAAAGACACCCAGCTCCCTCAGCCTTTCCTCACAAGGGAGATGCTCCACTCCCTTCATCATCTTTGTGGCTCTGTGCTGGACTGTCTCAAGTAGTTCTGTGTCTTTCTTGAACTGAGGGGCCCAGAACCGGACAGAATATTCCAGATGTGGTCTTACCAGGGCAGAGTAGAGAGAGAGGAGAATCTCTTTTGATCTGCTAACCATCCTGCTTCTAATCCACCCCAGGATGCCATTGGCCTTCTTGGCCACAAGGGCCTATTGCTGGCTCATGGTCATCCTGCTGTCCACCAGGACCGTCAGATCCCTTTCTCCTGCACTGCTTTATCCCCAGAGGTCTAAGGAAATAAAAATTTGAACAACAACATCTTAAAAAAAATATAAGCACAGAAATACAAGCTTTTCTGAGGCCCCTACACATTCATCACAGAATAGGCAGCAAAGTAAACTTTGAATGTGTGACAACAGCAAACTCAGAAATTCAGTTAAGTGTTTTTAGCTAAATTAGTGAAGACTACTGTACAGCATCACCAGATACAGACAAAGCATTGCTTTTTTTAAAAATGACACCACTGTATCACCTTCGGTACCACACTGTTACAGCCTCAACTGATAACCACAAAAAGATGGAGTACATAAAACTTATTTCATTTGAAATACGCAGATTTACTCCTTGTACCTTTTTACATATATGAGTATGAATATGTGTGAGACTATGTCTGTGAATATATAGTCCACACAGTAATACAGACAGGGTGTATAATGGAACCTGTGAGATGACACCATTTACCTGGGACGTGGTAGACTGATCTCATCTCTTCTCATCCAGTGGCTCCGAGCTCCTCTGTAATTCAGTTTTTGATGAGTCTGTAAGAGGGAAAACTCAAGTCGTGGTACACATTGAATTAAGAACATTTCTCTGCCAACGGCTTGTATCCCTCAAGAAAATGAGACCATCAGTGTTAAACAAGCAAATGTAAACCTCATAGTTTGAAAGAGTTATTGAAAGTTGTGACTTTAGCTGTGGAACTGAACAGGTTTTTTTGTACCTGTCCAAAGGAAATTGGCATTAAACTGGCAAAGGGGAAAATTTAGATTAAAGAAGGGAATTCCTCCCTGTGAAGGTGTTGAGGCACTGGAGCAGGTTGTCGAGGGAGGTTGTGGCTGCTCCATCCCTGGAATTGTTCAAGGCCAGGTTGGATGGGGCTCTGGGTACCGTGGTCTGGAGAGAAGTGTCTCTGCCCAGAGGGTTGGAACTAGACAATTTCTGAGGTCCCTTCCAGCTGTTGTGTGATTCTGTGTTTGATGTAAAACTACTGAGCTCAGAAACACTTGCTGTGTTCTCACCTGTAAATTTTAATTCTGCAACTTCATGACTTATGTCACAGCAAAAAAATATATTTTCTTTGCATTCATTTGCTAAAATTGAAATCTGCTGTTTACCAGAGGCAGCTGAGAAGACAGCAGAAACTCAGAAACATTATTGTCTTTAGACGAAGCACAGCTAGCTTATCTGAAGCGGTCTGCTTCTCGGAGTGGCAGAAATCTATAGCATTAGTCACGTCCCACCACTACATGGCTCAAAGTTAGGCCTTTGAGGTTGAATGAAACACACTCTCACTGCAAATTAATAACCTGTGAGATGTCAGTTTAGTGGAATGAATAAATAGATACAAAAGCTTCATAAAAACTTCATGCCTATTCACTCGATCCTCCTCGTCTCTCAACATTTGCGTATCCTAACACCTTCTAAACCTTTTGGGTTTTCTAGGCTATTCTGAAGGACAGAAAAAAACCCCTAAAACTCTGTGATCAGTCTTTTTGGCATGTCTTATTATATGTAACAGGGAAAAATGTCACCTGCTTTTCAGATGTAATCTATCAAAAACTCAAAGATCTACTCTTCAAAACTCTTTTCATAAGAGAACAATAAGATAACACTGTCCAGAGAAAGGACTAAATTTGAGCAGCATCACAGTATCACAGCAGACCAGGTTGAAGGGGACCCTGGGGATCATTGAGTCAAGCCCATAAAGAAATGCAGCTTAAATGAGAGTAAAGTAACGCAGTGATTCAGTTCCTCTTATTTTGAAAACTGACAGGCAGTGTGAAACAAACCATTACTGAGAAGATATTTCACTAAATTTAGCCATTAAAAGTGTAAGTTAGTATAAAATAGTAAAGTGAAACCTTTGAACCAACACTGCCAGGTCAGAGCTAAACCATGTCCCTAAGCAGCAGGTCCACACACATTTTTAAATACCTCCAGGGAGTGTGACTTCGCATCTGCCTCAGGCATCCTTGTTCAACGTTTGATAACTTTCAGTGAGGCAACTCTTCCTGACATAGAGCCTAAGTCCTGCCTGATGCAGCTTGCAACTGTTTTCTGTAGACCAGGCCACCTTCTAATAGTAATTAACATGCTATTTGCAGTGGTTATTTTTATTTTCTACTTGATCCATTTAAAAAAATGTATCTTAGAAACCCTTTCAGAACACATGAAAATCGTAAGTCTGCATAGCTAGTCGACATATCTGTGTTTTTATAGCATGATGCCAACAGTGCAGGTGCCTCTTGAATTGTGTTGAAGGAGTATAGAAGGTAGAAGGAACGAGATCTGCCACAGTGAAAGGGCAGTCCCTTTAAATTATCTCCCTGACCAACTGCACTACCATACATTTCATTGGAGAGGGAAACCTCACTGGTAGAACCAGAAAGATTCCTGAGACCAGTGGAGCACTCATACACTATGGGAACCATAACAGTGACCCCAAGTGCAAATTAAAATACATGAAAAGAGCTGGACAAGAACAACGAGAGAAAAATAAGTTGCAGGCATTTGAAACCAGCCATTTTGCAGGCAGAGCAGGCTGCTGGTGAGCTCCTCCTCAATATTTACTTTGGTTAAAAAATACGCTTGTGGTTTTACAACATTGGCATTGACAAAGAACCATGATGGGTATTGATTAACACGTGGGCCAGTCTAAAAACACTAGAAAGTACAGTTGAATGCTTGGAAATGTAATGACAGCAGATATAAATAATCAGTGAAGCAAGCAAATGCAAAAAGTGCACCTGGTAGCCTAAATTCCTACATCTTACTTCCACAGAACTGGGGTAGAGAGGGAACTCCAGTGCATGACAGAGCACCCTCATTTGGATAATTAGGCAGTTTGAGAGGCAGGGGACATGATACACTGCACCTGCTCTGAAATGTAGACAAGGTCCTTATAATAAGAGAGCCCCACCGCATCATTCTTTTGATAGAGTTTCCTGATCTGACAGATCTTCTCTCATATCTTTGTCTAGAATATCTCCTTTGAACTAGTAGATTGACAAGGCAACAGTATGAACTGCTGAATAAATATTCAAGAGGTTTACCAACCTGTGCAGAAATGCACATTCTGTGCTCTGGTTATGTTTGTGTTTTGAACGGAGCGTGCAGCGCGATGCTACGTGCACCCAGGAAGTCTTGCTTAGGTTTTAGATGAATTTTCATTAAAACATTAGGAGACTTGTTATTGCCCCATTTTTCACAGCCAGCTTCCTTTATATTTTATTTTTTTGTCCTGTAACTGCCAAATCTGTGTAAATTACCTTTAATTTTGAATCTTAATTATTATTATAGCTATGTAATATCTGAATAGCAAATATGTTGTTGCTTAAGTCATTGATGACTAAACACATCCCTGCCTTCCATCTCAGATAGCAATTCAGATCAACTTGAAAGCCCTGCAGCCAAACTTTTATGGACTTGATAATTAGAAGATGGGCTTCGCTGACTATTCCAAGCCTGCTAAGAGGTTGTCACAGTAAGAAGACTAATGACAGTAAAAGGCAGACCATCCTCACTCCCCCCACAACAGTCTTTACATGTCTTTCCTGAAAAACTACACTTGAAGAAAAAGTCTAAGTCTGCAAAGTATTCACAACAGCCCTTCTTTTAGAATTAAAGTTAAAATGCTTTTCATTCAAGACACTTGAAAGACACTTATAGGAGTGCTATGCCTGATTTTCTGTAATGAACAGTCTATTCAGCACTGTTCAGGGCTATTAGTACTGTATTTGGACTGTCATGTAATTCTATTGTCTCTTGAAACCTTACTTCATCTGAACACCCTGGTTGCTGTGTCACAGGCATCCTGTAAGCCTGTAGCAGATTAGTGTCACACTTTCCACTATGTTTTACACCGATGTGAATCCTGCACTCATACGTGACACCCACCAATTTTCATTACGAGTTGCACATTTTGCTATCCAAAGTTTAAAGAAGTTTAGTTAAGGAGTAAATATCTGGTTAAGAATGCCAATATTTCAGAATTAGAAAATGCAATATTTGCAATTATCTTTGCAACCCAAGGACTTTCCTTTTCAGACATGAATCTGTAAACTGAAACAGACCACGAACCTTTGAAAAAAGTGTATCAGAAGATTAACATGTCTGCGTGCAACGTGTACATGTCCTATACTACTTCCTTACTTTTAAGTGCTCAGATTTCCCCCATATCTAACTATTAGCCTACACAAAATTTTTCAGTATGCTCTTCTGGATACAATCTCCAATTATTTTTCTCATCTAACACTAATAATCTCAAATGACACTGACCAACCATATGGCTAGGCTTTGTACTCGGAATCAATTTGCAGTTTCCTGGCTGACATACATGAGTGGTAGATCATGCAATATACTGAAGACCATAAAATAGCATCTTCTTTTACATCACAGCTGTCTCTGAAAAAAAATTCTAGGTCATCTCAGTACGGAGCAATTGTAATGCTGGTGTGGGACCTCGATCATAGGAACATTTGTTTTATGTGGTGATAAATTCTGAATGGTCCTCGCTCTTTCAGTGTTTTCACATAAAAGGCATATACCAGTCCCTTAATCAACTTAGAATCATTAGAGATTGGGAGGGACCTTGAAAGATCATCTAGTCCAATACCCCTGCCACAGCAGGATCACCCAGACAGAGTCACAGAATCAGTCAGTTAGAGGGGACCACAGGATCATCCAGTTCCAACTCCCCTGCCATGGGTAGGGACACCCCACCCTAGATCAGGCTGGCCAGAGCCTCATCCAGCCTGGCCTTAAACACCTCCAAGGACGGGTCCTCAACCACCTCCCTGGGCAACTTGGGAGCTACTTCACTCTCTCCACCAGTTCCATCTCTCCCTTGTACAGGAAAACCCAGAGGCAGGCACAACATCCCATATGTAACCTCAACAGGGTTGAGTGGAGGTGAAGAATCACTCCATTGACCTATTGGTTGGTTTGCCCTTTAATCCTGACCCACTAGCTCTCTTTGGCTCATCAGGTGTTCCCAGGCAGAGCTCCACCATTCCAGCTGGTGTCCCATACAAACAGAAACCCAAGGGGTATCACTTTCTGTGAAAATCAGCACACACATACATATATGTGACAACAAATACTACTGTATTACTCTGCAAAACAAACAAAAAGGCATTTTAATAAGTTCACTCGGTTGCAATAGGTAACAGTTTATATTATTGAATCAGAGTGTTTGCAACACAGAATAGACACAAACCACAAGTCAAAAATCCTATTGTTCTAGCTACCAGGGAGTTTCATCCTATTTCAAAAATAATTCTAGTGGCTTCAGAACTAATACAGAAATGGGTTTATGCTGAGAGCCTTTATAATATCTATAGCAGGTAGAACACAGTGCACAATTCAAAGCTAGTTTTCCTGCTTTGCTGGTTTTGACAAGCAGACTATGAAACAGATTTGCAAGACAATATACAAAATCAGGGAACTGCAGAGTTATTTCAGTATCCCTAATTACAATGCAGAGTTGGAAATGCAAGGACTGTCGATGCTTTTCTCTGCAGAGCTCAACTATCTATCAGCTGGAAAAAAGCTTTGTTATAGCAAAAGTCAACTGGATAATTACAACTAACTCCAACACTGCTGAATAGTAAAATCTCATGTATATTTCATATGAAAATCCACTGAATTAAACTGTTATTCTTAGTAAATAAACACAAGAAGATTTAAATTTCAAATTAAAGGGCTGATCTAAAGCATAAAAGTACACTGAAACTAATTTACAGCGCGAGAACTTGAGCAGACCATAGCCCGAAAGCAGTTTGCCAGCTATTTCTTAGATGAAATAACAAAAGCTTGTTCAATTGTACTACCTTAACAGCTAAACATCTTCCTATTGTGTCTGTTCATAACGACGTTATCATGAGCTTTTATGTTTAGCTGTTACTCCAGGTAGGACCGTGGACATCCCAAGAGATGGTACGTTTTCATGCCAACTGAGAGTAGATAGCTGCAAATTTCTTTCTCTACAGCAGTGTCTTTGCACAAGTCTGGCTAGGTTTATTGGAGCTGTATCAGAGCAAATCCACTGAGCATCTGAAAGCTGACTACTCCCTTGCAATGAATTTACAGAATCACAAAATCATTTTGGTTGGAAGAGAGCTTTAATATTATGAAATCCTATCATTGATCCAGAACGGCCAGGTCACCACTAAATCATGTCCCTCAGCACTACATCTGTATTTCTTCTCGATATCTCCAAGTATGGTAACTCCTCCACCTCCCTGCCAGCCCTTTTCTATGTTTGAGAATTCTTTCAGGAAAGAAATTCTTCCTAGTATCCAATTTGAACCCAGAGTAACTTGAGACCATTTACTATGTCTGTACACTCGCTGCTTCAAAGAAGATATCAACACCCACCTCACTACAACCTCCTTTCAGGTGTTTGTAGAAAGTTATAAGGTCTCTTCTCAGCCTCCTTCAAGGCTAAACAACTCCAGTTTCCTCAACACATCCTGTGATGAGTGAACCCTCCCTGTCTTTTCTCTTGATGCTCAGGCCTTTTCCTAATTAGGGAGAGTCTATCCCAGGACTGTCCAGCCTTAGCTAACCGGCTCAAACCAGGAGATATGGAGATGCTGAGAGGATATCTCCACTTCTATTTCAAACTATTTACACATGGCAAATATTTGGAAAAATAATATTCGTTTTTATAATACTACCTTGAGAAAAGTTAGAAAACTTCTCAAAAAGATCAGCTTTAGCTCTTTGGAATTGAATATCCTCTTTGTTCCTTCAAATCTGGTTAGAATAACCTCAGTTTAATTATTTTGTACTTAAAAATGGACCAGATTATATTAAGATAACATAGGTTGCCCATTATACTTTGCTGCCAGCAGATGCATACTGCACATCAATTGTGCCTGCAGTATTAGAGCTGCAGAGATACTGAAATTGAATGGCCTCTAGCAGGGTTCAGATCCTCTACAGCTGTCAGCTGAAGAAAGGAAAAGCTCTTCATTTCTTCAAAAAGCTGACATGCTCAAGATATAATAAAATAAATTTCAGATCCTAATAAGTTCTATTACCTTGGCATAGATGAATGGGTATTCTTCTGAGAACCCCGTAGAAATGAAAACAGACAGTTCTGCTAGAATATCAAATCTAAACTCTCAAGGAGAGTAAGGATCAGTATCCATTACTGCAGTAACTATTTGTTCTTTGCAACCATCTATCTTACAGAAGAGTAAGGAAGCACAAGAGCTCATTTTGAAGTTGGGAGCAACATCAAGCTTTCTAATAGACCTAGGCAAGCAGACAATTCTTCCAATGTCTTTGACTGCACATACCTCTCCTCTTGTCCAGGTGTGGCACACGTTTTAGAAGCTTTGTCAATATGTATCACAGTGAGAGATCAAGAAATGAAGTTATTGTCTTACTGTAAAGAAATAGTAAAAGCTATTTGCATTGTTTTCTTCAGTCATCAGGTGCTCTGAGAAAAAAGAATACAACTTGCACCTGCCTAAAGCTCTGCAAGGTGTTCTCCCACGGCTATAAAGACAGCACGTTGCTTACAGTTTTACAATCCAGCACCAAATAGTTCATGACATTGTTTTACAATGGAAATGCTGCAGTAACAGAACTCAAAATACTTTGGATAACTCATGTTGCCTTCTGCAAAGTGTGTGCATCTTCCTTAATCTGTGACACACTTAGGACAAAATGTACAGTCTCTCAAGGGTTTTCTATATAGATTTGAATTACACAGAGCTCAGATTTCAAATGACAATAGAAATTTGACTTGCGTGTGGCTGCTACTTTTGATCCATCTCTCAGAAGGAGCAAATCCCCTTGAGCCTTCTTAAAGAATCATTTTCTGGAGTTGCAAAGAAGGATTTGAACATCAATAATAAAGCCGACTCTGTCACTCCAGCTGAGAACAAAGCTTTTCAAGCTTCAGAACTGCCACAGGGACATACTTCTTCTGAGGAGCAAATCCAAAGTGGCACTCAGGATTTGATGGCTCCTGTGGAACAGTGAGCGTGATAGCTGTGCCTTTTTTGCTGCCCCCCTCCCCCCCCTTACTTTTTTCCATTCCAGCTGGGACTATAGACCTTATTTTATGTTTATTTGCATGTCTCATCTTAATAAGAAATCATGGCCATTATTTTTCTCTTCCCTCTCTTTCCTTCCAAATTTAATCTAAGTCCCATAGGCCTTTTTATGTTTGAAGACATTTCTATTTTAACTCAATAAAGCATAACTGAGTATGTCTGATGCCCTTGCCAGGGAATGAAGGTTCTTTTCTAAGATAAGTAAATCAAGTTATTGTGCCTGTTTAAGGGAACAAGGTGATCTACAGATTAAAGAGTAGCTAAGTGTCCTGGCTTTAGCAAAATCCTAAACCTAAATTAAGGGTTTTTTCAGTATCCCATGTGAGTGCACATGAAGCTGTGAGGGAGCACAGCCAGGGCAACTGACACAAACTGGCCAAAAAGATATTCCCTACCATAGGACATCATGCTCATTATGAAAGCTTGAGGGAGTTGAATGTCAGCTGAATAGGGCAGAGACAGAAAGAAAGTAGCTGCATTGTGATGAAAGTTTATCTCTTATATTATTCTGTAGGCTTCAATCATGTTACAGCAGGATAAGTTAGTCTGCCTATTCAGCAATTGCTAAGACCAATTCACCTTGACTTCTCTTTGAGATTTACCTTGGAGATGAAGTTAGTTTTTGTTGCATAAAAGATGTATAGTAATTAAATACTTGACCTGCACAGAAAGCATTGCTGAAAATCAGATACTAATTACTGAGAAGAAAAGACAGTGCAGTAAAGATACTTCACACTCTGCTTGCTCAGACACAAGAGAAGTCTAACTGCACCTCACATGTTCCAGCTCTCAGATGTGGCAACTACTCCACCAAATTCAACAAACCTTACCTGGTTTACATTAGTCAGAAACCTCATCACCCTCTCTTCATTTGTTTCTTCTGTTTTTATGATGAGACATTTTCTGCTGCCTTCAACTGAAATCAAGAGACAAAGCCTCGTGTACCAGTAATAAATTTAACAGTGAAAAGAAGTTTAAGCTACAGTTGGTCAACAGAAGGAATGAATTGAATGAATCAGGGTTAATGTTTGACATTTTAAGATATAACAGTAGTTGACACAGTGAACATATAAAACCACAATAATAAAATCAGAACCAGTGTCTTCTGCTAAGACTTTGCACTTATTTGAAGGTATGAAAGGAGTCCTTTCACCTTTTACTCATTCACACATTTCACCATTTACACATTCTTCCAGTTACATAACTGGGACGCATCACCTCTCCATTTGTGTACAAGTTAAATGCAGCTGCTTTCTTCATGGCTCAAGCCCCCAACAACAAAACAAAAACAAACTGAAAATGTCACAAACCAAAATATTCCCCCATTGAAAAAGTAAAAAAAAGGGAAAGATTAAAAAAAAAGGGGAAAAAAAATTCCCATGTGTGATTTGTTTAAGCCTGTCAACACTCTCTTGAAATTATTTTCAAACCCCCTATTCTCTCAGTTCTTAAATAAACTCATAATTTACTCTATGTTCTTCGGCCCTGATGCGGTGGTTGTTTGCTGAACTTCTCACTTCTGAGACATATGGGCAATGCAGAGGAACTCAATAAAAGTGACAGAGGCACCCTAAATGTACACACAATGTCACAGCCCTCAGCTCTGTTTCTTGTGAGGACTACAGCCCTGGGCACAGATCAATTGCATTTCCTATTCTTGGCACATTACAATTGATTTTCTCTCAACATCTTTCTTCCAACTAGCTTTCTTGCTACTGAACTCTTTGCCTCTGTGCAAGCTTGTATTAGCCTGTAGACTTTTACTCAGGTGGTTCAACGCTTCCTGGGTTTTTTTCTCCTTTTCTATCTGTAGTTGTAGCTCCCATAAGAGGACATACTCCACCTTAGTCCCTCTTTTGGCTACAGTCAAGAATACACAGCAGTACCCTTTACCTGCAGTAGCTCTGTGAGCTGTGCTGTATTTGGAGCTCTTCTACCTTTGGTCCCAGAAGAAGGCTGTTATAATAAGGATCTTCTTATGGGTACACACTGCTCAGAACTGCATGACAAGAAAAGCAAGAAGAGACAACTGCGTTATCTACTATAAAATGGCATAATTGGAGTATCCATATGGTGGCCACTGTGTAACCAGTGAATACAGAGGCCACAGTATGAGCCAAGCATCCAAGTCTTGGGGCATTTAAATGATCTACATTGCTTTTATATGGCAAGGAGCTGGCAATAGGAGAGCTGCTGGGGTAACCTCTGTGAGGAAGATCAGAGCTGCCTTATGCTGGACACAGTTGGTTCCAGAAGAAAGGTAGGGCATATTGTCCAAGTTTTATGTATCTTCATAGTCAGGCAAAGACCAAAGATGGCAACACTTTCCAGCATTCTATTCTGCAGTATTGCAGAGTTTGTGGCTACAACCACCTTTATAGTTTGACTGCAGTTGGCAAGCTGGAAAACCACGGCTTTTGCTTAATTTACTTACACAAAGCAGTCATTGATCCAATTTGGAATCTGCCCAAGATGACTCCCTACTCACCTATTCATTCTATATTCTCTGTAGACTCTGTTGCAAGATGCTCTTTCTCACTGATCAAGGTCAGGAGCCTTCTTAACCTGCAGATTGAAACTTTTTAAAATTTGACACTTTTTGTATATTTCAGGTTATTAGTTTTTGAAACATTGAAATAATTGAGTGTGTTTTCTCCAGCACGTCTAACAGGAAGAATTAAAATAGCAAAACTAAATATATACCTTTGAAAATACTTCTGTTCTTTAGTCTTCTTCCTACAGTTACCAAAGAATCTCCTGTACTATGTGTGTTTTCTTACATTACAGAACATTAGAGGTTAGAAGGGACCTCAAAAGATCATCCAGTCCAATCCCCCTGCCAGAGTAGGATCACCTAGACCAAGTCTCACAGGAACGTGTCCAGGTGGGTTTTAAATGTCTCCAGAAAAGGAGATTCCCACAACCCCTCGGACAGCCTGTTCCAGTGCTCTGTCATCCTCACTGGAAAGATCCTTCTGATATTTATGTGGAACCTCCCATGCTCCAGCTTGTACCCATTGCCCCTTGTCCTATCATTAGATGACAATGAGAAGAGCATGGCCCCATCCTCCTGACACCTAATGAGGTCATCCCTCAGTCTCCTTTTCTCTGACCTAAAGAGACCCAGCTCCCTCAGACTTTCCTCACAGGGGAGATGCTCCATTCCCTTCATCATCTTTATGGCCCTGCGCTGGACTGTCTCCAGCAGTTTTGTGTCCTTGAACCGAGGAGCCCAGAACTGGACACAGAATATTCCAGACGCAGTCACGCCAGGGCAGAGCAGAGGGGGAGGAGTACCTCACTTCTATAGTTCCAAAACCACAGAGTAATTCTACTTCACTGTGTATTACAGCAACTCTTAAATTCTGCACAGCAACCCTTTCCTCAGTTGCTAACGTAAACCACTTTTGTCAGCTTGCAAAAAGATGGTATCTGTAAGGCAGTACTCTATGATGTTGAGTTGTGGTGACTTTAATAGCTGTCCTGCTCTATTTGAAACCAGATGAATTAGAAAAAAACATTCACACTGTGAGAAGTGTCTCAGGAGAACGCATCTTTTTAGAAACCATTCTGGAACATGCCTTCTTTGTGCCTTGCACTTTCGCAGTGAATTAGTTCTTCCACAATAAGGCCTGCAGCTAGAAGAAATTAAACAAGAGACATTAAACTATCAGAAACTGGTTTTGAAAGCATCATAAATAAAAATATGTTCAGTATTAAAAAACATATTTTTTACATAATTCACAGAGACTCTTTTTACATTTGAAATCAAGTTATCCTTCTTTTCAGTTAACTGCCTCTCCTGAGCTAGGGTACAAGCATTAAATGTGTTATAGCTTCAACCAAAAGGGATTATGAATAAATTTAGATGGCAAAACCTACGATACTTTATGTATTCTATGCAAAGTAAGGTCTATCAAACACCAAAGACTCATTGCTCAAAATAAAAGTATCAAAGACAAATGCTTGATGAAGTTGTTCAAAATCAAACTTAAAACATACACGTGAGAACTCAGCTGCCTTGTCTATTTTGAAATGTCTCAAACAACAAGGACTCTAAATTATTCCTTAGGAGATGAGTTTCTTGTCACTCAAACTTTTGCTGGCTAAACGTAATTTTGTTGTTAAGATTAAAAATGAAAGTCTAACTGCAATTTTATTTTATAATCCTTTAATGTTAAAGCTTTCAGTCAACACGACAGTGCCATGCGTGTATAACACCCTTCTAAGAAGGGCATTAGGGATCGACATTCCTTAATCCACCACCACCCCAGAGTGATTAATGATAATCATGTCTGTGTTCCATTAAGAGCCAGTGACAAGTACACATACTTATCCCATTTATAAACTGAGTAAACTTAACGGATACAGAATGAAAAGCCTCATGCAAGTTTAAGAGACATTTCTCACTGAGGGGTGGTGTCTGGATGGGAAAGAAGAGAGGCTTGTCAGAACAGCAGCTCACTGTTAGCCAATTAAAGTGATCAGCTGGCTCCTCCTTTAACAAAGAAGGATCTTGTTGCAGTTTGAAAATTACCAGAATTTTCAGATGTATAGATTTGTGCTTTCATGAGGAAAAAGGTACATTTTGCTTTAAGAGAATCGTCCCAGGTACCTGCCCTGAGAGGTGTGGGCTAGGTGACAAGATAAAAGGGGCTGATAAAAGCCCCTGCCTCTTTTGGCTGGGGTCTTCCTGCAGTCACAGGTCTTCAGCTCCAAGCCCCTCCACTGTTTCCAGGGTTGGAGGGAAGATGGGACTGGGAGGCTTGTGACGGCTTGCCGTGGCTGGAGAGGCAGCCCAGTGCCAGCCTCAGCCTGGCTCCGACCCAGACGGATCTCAACTCTGACCCACTCTAGCTCCAGGCTGGCACCTTGGACTGGAGAAGAAAGAACTTGGTGCTGATCTTCCCCCCCACTGCCAATGGGGCAACCTTTTGGCAACCCACGGTGAGCTGAAGGATTCTTCCCTTTCCCCCTGTAGCTGAGGCAGGAGGTGAAGGGAGACGTGAGGGTCACAGAATCCTCTCAGCCACGTTTACGGAGTACGTGGCAGTCACTGCCATCTTAGAAAACATTGATCAGCAGGAAGAGAGACTGTCATTTCTGCCACTGGGAATGCTCAAGTATTGGTGAGAGAAGGAGCCTTAGGAGAGGCATCTGAGAATTCCTTTGTGCTTAGTTGAATAAAGCAGAAGGACTTGAGAATCCTTAAACCTTGGGCATGGAAGACAGAGACTGGGTCCTTTTTGAAAGCACGTCTATGGCATTGAGGGATGCAGTTCAGGTGCTGAGGAATCAGGCCTGCTCAATCAGGATTTTGCTGGAGGAAACTGCGCTGAAGAATTGAAGAGTTCACCAGTCTGGACAGCCGAGGGTACCAGCATCTTGCAGGTGAGAGTGGCGACCCATGAATAATAGAGAGGGTGGTGGTACCTGTCTCTGCTTGACTGACACGTTCTTTCCCCTGGTCTCTAATCTAAAAAACCAAGGGCCAATACAATAGTGATCTCCCACTGTATTTTTCTCAGAATGTGTGATGGCATTTGTGACACGGTTTCTAGTTTGTGGGCACTATCTTGCTTAACCTTTTCTTCTTTCTATGTACAGTCACAGAGATAATAAACCCTTCTCCATTTTTCCTAAGCTGTCCATTGTCTGGGAAACTGTATATGAGAGCTCATCAAGACCTAACTGCTCTGTTTTCTTTTCCTTTATCTTTAATTGTGGTCTTGAACCAACCACAGATCTGCAAACTTAAGACAAAGAATTTAACCAGGCTGTCTCTTACAGTAAGACAGATGAGATTAGTCTTCAGAAGGAAATGTTCTCCTGAACTTCTGAGAGACATCACAAGGAGGCTGGTAGTATGAATTAACATGCTTCATTAACTAGTAGTAATCTGAATCAATCCTAGAAATCAGGGAAGTTAACTCACCACACAACAGGAAGAAGTAAGTCTGTTAATATTGAGACTGGAGAAGGAAGAAAGACAAAAGAGTAACTTTTTCTTCAAAAAGTTCAAGAGTGCTTGGAGAACACATTTTTATTTCTTTAGATAGTACTGATGTTTGAAATGGTCCTATTTCCACACAAAAGTGTTTCCATGGAGTTGTTTTACATGCAATCATCAGAACTCTAAACTAAACAAGCACCCAACTAAAGGATAATGGGATGAAGAAAAGAAAACCTAGTAAACGGATATAAATTATTCCTTATAATTTACAATTTATATGCAGTCGACAAGGCAAATTAATACTTATTTATCAAATTTGATTAGATGCCTCATATCTGTAATTAAAGGTAAGTGGTTTTGATTTTAAATTTGTACTCTTGTTAATTTTATGAACCATCCATCAAGGAGGATGCAACCTGGCCTGTGAATTTTGAGTATTCTCCAGGGGCTTTGCACAGAGAGGAAACCATTTTTTGGGATTGCGTATCAGATCACCTCCCTCACCCTCCTGCTTCCCAGTTCATGGGCACGTGCACTTAATTTGGGTGTCAGACCATAATATTTTGTGGATGAAGCCCAGAGGGCAGCTCAGTCTCGTGCAGCCACTCATTCACTCTCCCCAGAGTGCAATGGGAGAGAAAGCAAAAGGTAACAGCAAGAAAACTTGCAGGCTGGGATAAAGACATTTTAAGAGAGAGAGCAAAAGCTGCACACACAAGCAGAGCAAAATGAGGCATTAATTCACTAATTCCCATTGACAAACATGTGTTCAGCCATCCCCAGGAAAGCAAGGTTCCATCATGGTTACTTTGGAAGACAAATGTCCTAACTCCAAACATCCCCCTAGCTTTTACTGCTGAGCATTATGTCATGTGGGATGGGATTTTCTCCTGGTCCCTGTCTCAGCTGTGTCCCCTCCCAGCTTATTGTGAAACCCCAGCCTACTTGTTGGTGGGACAGCTAAGAAGCAGAAAAGTATTCAGCCACAGCTAAAACATCCCTGTGTTATCTCAGTCACCAATCCAAAACACAGCACCATAGCACCTGCTATGAAAACAATTAACTCTATGCAAGCCAAAAACCAGCACAGCATCTAATGAAGCTCTATTGCCAAGGGCTGCCTGGCATTATACAGGACCTACTGCAGAGCTATGATCTACAGAAGCCTGGTCAAATACCCTTGGCATCTCATATGGTGACAGCTATCTCTAATCAGGCCACAAATTTATTGCAGACCCTTAATCAGGGTTTGCAGCACAGCATCCTGTCCTCTCGAGGGCTTGATTCGTAAGAACCACAGAACACATACAAGGTAAACACCCAGGATGACCAAGGCAAGTCCCACTTGATAGCTGGAACAGCTTTTCTCAGACTGGAAGTGTAGCAGGAACAGTCTTTTAGACATAATTGCATATAGTTTGGTCTTTGACTCAAACAGTATTAACTTTCAATTTGCTCTTTTGGAAGTTGTTTCAGTCATACGAGCATTTCTGTAAACAGTGGCATTAAAAATACGCAGAATTCACCAAGCTTGACGCAAAGCAATTTTAAAAATCCCCTATAATGTCAATTAACTTAGATTTTTAATTGTGCAGAAGGCTTCTTACTACAGAGATAATTATATGGACTTATTTTGACAAGTACTGATATGATTGAAAGCCAGCTCTCAGATCCGTAAGCAGATTTTTGATGTGTTCTGATGCAAGCTGCGTCACTGAAGAATTCTGTACAGAATTAGCAGCTTTGCTTTCTTCTGCCTAGCTCATCACATCTATATGGTGGGAATCTGACAGGGTCAGTGCAGTGGCAGTTACATTGTTAGACTCACTTTAGAACTGAAAGTAATACAGGGCAGCACTGAGAGTCTGGAACAATGAGCAGGAGCCTCTAGCCTTGCTGGCACCTTTGTCCTGCTTCTAGACTCTTCCTGCACAGCTCTCCAGTCTGTCCAGGTCTTGCTGAATGACAACGTGTTCTTCAGCCATCTCAGCCAGGCCAAGACCTTACAAAAAGTGGCCAGCCTCCACCCTGCAGGCTGTTTTTGAATAGCAGCTTGCCAAGCAGACAGCAGCTAACAAGTCGGGGACTGCCAGTTAGAAAAGAGTTAACATCAGGAATTAAATTTAACAAGTCAAAGTGACAAGTTCTGCACCCAGAATGGAGTAAGGCCAGGCTAAAGTATTAATTGGGAGAGGAGTGGCTGGAGACCATCCCTGAGGAAAGAGATCTGTGGTTGCTGGCTGACAGCAGCTCAACAGAGGCGAGCAGCATGTCCTGGGAGCCAAGAAGGCAAACCTCATTCCTGGGGTGCACCACACACAGTACAACCAGCTGTTGTACTGTGATTATCCAGAAGAGGTGATTATCCAGCTGTTTTGAGCATCAGTGAGCCTCCCCCTGAGTACTGGGCCCCACAATTTAAGAAGGATGTGACAGTCTTTGAATGCATCCAGAGAAGGGCAACAAAGCTAGTTACAAGGCTGGAAAGCATGTCCTGCAAGGAGCACAAGGATCTCTGTGCTTGTCTAGTTTAGAGAAAAGCAATCTGAAGAATCACTTAATTTCTCTCCAAGGCCTTCTGAGGAGGGGAAGTGGAGAGGGAAGAGCTGATCTCTCCTCCCTGGTATCCAGTGACAGAACACGTGGGAATGGTTCAAAGCTGCAACATGGGTGGTTGAGACCAGGCATTGGGAAGGATTTCTTTACTGAGAGGGTGGTTAAACACTGGAATACAGTCTCTAGAGAGGTGGCTGATGCTCTAAGCCTGCTAATTAAAGCCATGCTGTAAGTTTTGGTCAGCCCTTAACTAGACAAGCATTTGGACAAGGTTATCGTGGTAGTTTCTTTCCAAGTAGAACTAGTCTAGTCTAGTTTAACATAGGCAGTGCTTCTGGAAAATACCAGAAGGACCTGAAAGAACCAGTATTAGAAAGCAAAAACCAGGTCTAATAAATCACCGGACTAACTCACCCTGAAAATAACTGCTAAGACAGGGTAGGGAATGAAAAGCTACTGAAAAATCAGAAATAAAAAACCAAAAGCCCCAAAAAAAGTACTGCATGATCAAATCTCAGAGACAATCTCTCACACACTCAATTGTAAGTTATTTCTTTAGTGCGACCATCCTATGGCTCTTTGGTGAGCACTTAATGAACATTGGATGGCACAGGGACGAGTAGCCTTATCAGATAAGAGCAGCATAGCTCCAGTTGGGTTAAAGTACTTTTAGGTACAATTTAATTTAGGCTGTGTTTACTTTTTGCTGAACACACAGCTCGGTACCTTTCCTGGAATTTTAACAGTTTCTATGGCGATGAGAAGATTTGATAGAAATGAGTCACGTTTGCTGAGCACGTGGTTTGGTACCTACTTAACGCAACAAATCTTTAATTTCTCACTGTCAGTTTCCTAAAGCTAACTTGAAGCAACTTTATTACTAACTCTTCTTCAAATACATTTTAAATATGAAAGGCAAACATCCCCATATTTGAAGATCTGCTGTGAACAACTATTAACATGTTCATTTTTTCTAAAGAGCAGATTAACCAGTAGTCCATTTCCTACATTCACATTTGAATCTGCACTGATTTTATACTTTCAATTTAAGCAATGCTAATTATTGAAGGTTTAAAATTCTTACAGCAGTTTACAATGAGATTTATCCAGATCAAAGTTTTCAGTAGTCTGTGAAGACTTATGTACCCTCGCTTTTTCCTCTGGAATAAAAATATTCGAGTCGAACTCTCACACACTGAAGTAATTTGTAATGCTTCATGTCTAGATAGCATTGCAGAGTAATTGCCAATCACAGCTTCTGAAATATGGTGCCATTTCATAGTAGTCTATAATATTGAGATAACTCTGCATAATTTAAAAGCTCATTCTAATGTAATTTGATTCATCTATCTGTGCTACAGCTGGCAGAAAGACTCACAGTTACAGTGAGCTGAGAATATGTTGACTTTTTATCTTCTGTTTTGCCTTCCGAAAGTTGAACCTTCATCTGGAGTCCACATAAAAGAAACCCCAAAGCAATCCAGACTTTCGGAAGTTATTTTGACATTCAGAGAGAAAGTGTATAAAAATATGATTTTTTTTCCCGTTTGGTTCAGGTATTCAATTTAATTTCAAATAAAAATTTTATTTCCATTTCTCTATGCGAATTTGTTTTGTAATCTTAGGCATTATGATACAAACGTTTAAAATTTGAGGGTTTTTTCTTTTAAATTTATATAGGAAGCTTGTTCATTTCCAGACAGCTTAAAAACACTTTCTGTTATAAACTGCTTTTGTATGCATACACATACTTGTGTACACACATAATTACTTGGAGTGAATTACAAACTAATTGAGTTTTCTGAATTCAAGCATCTTTAGGTACCTCTTTACTGTTTGACCTATTTTTCTGAGAAGAGCTTAGATAAATACAGCACTCAGAAATACCTTCTGTCCTCTAGTATCAAGACACAGAATGTTGCCTAAGGTCTCAGTTAAGCTCTGTCCTTTCCAATTGTTCAGTCTATACCAAAGGTCCAAGGCAGACCCACAGGAAATCCCACAGAATCACAGAATGTATTGGGTTGGAAGGAATCTCTAAAGGTCATCTAGCCTATCCCAGTTATAAGAAGAGACATCTAGAACAGATCACTCAGAGCCCCACTCAGCCTCACCTTGAATGTCTCCACCACCTCTCTAGACAACTTGTTCTAGGATCCACCACCCTGAGATTAAAGAACACTTTAGTACTGAAGTGCTACACAACCCTAAAAATAGTTTCTATTCAAAATTTTAATCCAATTTCCATCTTAAAATGTAAATGTACTAAAACATTCCGTTCCTTAACATTAAACTGTCTTTGACAGTAGTTCTCACTCAGTTAACACCATCTGTTTATACTCAAATATTTTCCTTCCATTCAGCCAAGTTGAAAGTATCAGTAAAAACAGTCTACGTAGAGGAATGTGCTGATCTGCATACGTTCTACCACGAGGCACTTTTAATACTGCTTTACTCTGCAGCCACAAATTGAGCTGTTGATTTTCAAGTGGAACAAAGAGAAAAGTTTGCAACTTGTGAATTCTGTGACTGACTCAAAACCAAGGGGCAAAACTTACTTTACATCCACATACAAGCATCAAGACTCATTCAAGTAACTTCAAAGGAAAAGTTTGAGAAAGTAGAGAGCAATTACTATGTCATGTGTGTAATATGCATCTCTGTGATTTCAACACTTACATTTCAGAGTTGACCATCCATGAACTACAGGGTGGTTTGGTTGAGCCCTGTTTGTCCTGTTTGTCCCAACGCAGTTTTTCATCCTCTGCATTGTGATCCCCAATCACTGTTCATCTACTGACACTCACCCCAGCTATCTGCTGTTTTGACTAGTCATTATTCTCACAAAGTAATAGTCAAAAACCAATAACTCAAAAGAATTCCCTAGGAAAAGGCAAACTGAGTATGCTGGCATCTAAATCTTCCATTTTTCTTTGGCAAAGGAAATATTTGTAAATGCTTCTTTAGAACTATTTAAATCTTAATAGATCACTGAGAGAAGAAGCAGAAGCTCCCTCTGGTACTATATAAACTCCACTAAAGACTTTCCACATGGCTTTGCTGTCTGTATTGATTTCTGGATTCAGTTACATTTAGCCCAAGAAACAAATAGCCTCAGTGATCAGCACCTCTGTACATCAGAAGCCCTTTTACAAAGGTCTCTTTCCCAGCTGGAAATAAGAAAAGCCTTTCACCTGCAGCTCACAAAGACGACCCTGTGCACAGGTGGCTAATAGGAACAAACATGAAAACGTATTGTCAAAGCAGTGTGTTGTAGCTAGGCAATATTCAGATAGGTTGTTCAGGATTTATTGGCTAGCTGCTGCTGGAGTGGTCTTAAACGTTCTTCTCCACCATTGCAGCACTGATTCACAGTATCACAGTAATGATAAGGTTGGAAAAGGCCTTAAAGATCATCCAGTCCAACCTAAATCCAAATAAACCCAGTAATCCTAGCATCTAACATCTAGATCATGCCACTCAGCACCTCATCCAGCCTAACCTTGAATACTTCCAGGGACAGTGACTCAACCACCTCTGTGGGCAGCCCATTCCAAAACCAGATCACTCTTTCAGTGAAAATTTTTTTCATAATGTCAAGTCTAAATCTCCCCTGATGGAGTTTAAGACTATGACCTCTTGTCTTGTCTCCAGTGGCCAGGGATTGTTAGCTCACCAGTTACACTCAATGAAAAAAGGGTTCTTGCACCTTACATCTTGTTCCCATTTCGACAGGTGTACTTTTCACTGGGTAAAAAATCTGTCTGGAAGGCTTGACCCAAAATGTTGTGGCAAACGGAGTTAAATCCAGCAGGTGGCTTCTCACAAAAGAGGTGCTTTCCAAGGCTTGGTATTGGGGCCTATGTCCTTTAATGTCTTTATCAATGATCTGGACAAAGGGATTGAGCAACCTGTCCATAAGTTTGCAGATGACACCAAGCGGAGTGGGCGTGTTGATCTGCTTGAAGGCAGGAGGCTCTACAGAAGGATCTGGAGAGTCTGGGATACTTTGGCTCCAGTGTTGCACATGGCTTCCTCTCAGCACCTGTAAAACATCAACAAATTTTCAGTCCAATCACTTTGTCAAAAAGCAAAGCTAGCGAGTCAGATTAACTACATTAATTCAAAAGTGTATTAACGTGACATTTGCACATGGTAAGATTAAAAAAATAATTATTTGTGTCATTAGCCAAAAATATTCTCTCACTAATTATGATTTTATAAATAGATATAAGTGGTAGCCCTTTTTATCTAAAGATGGCAAGAGTCGATGCTGCAAATTTTTGAGGAAAACAAATCAGATATTAAGTGTTTTGCACAGAAGTGAGACCCAAACATGCAAGCACACGTTTACGCCCGTGTGTGTCCGTGCATGTGTCCCAGCTGAACACCAGCAGTGATATGAAAACTAATGCTGACTTTTTATGCTGTTCATTTCTAGTTTTGATAAACATGAATAAACAGATGGAAGTATTTCTACCAGGAGTTTAACCTGCTGATAGTAAAGGCTGTGAAAAAAATAACTCAGCAGTTTCCTAGTTTCCAGCTGATAACCAGATGACTCTTTCAGATCCATACAATGAGCCTCAAGTGCCAAGGGTGTCAACTGAAACACTGAGCTGCAAAGTCTTGAGAGACAAGACTCTTCTCAACAGTGCACTGGTATTTATTGACCAACTCATCAAATATGCAGCAACAGTTTATGGAATGGTTTGGAGACAAGATTGATTTCTATGCAATGCTTTGGTTTAAAATCCAATTTTCTTCCCAGAAAGGTTATTTTTGAAATGTCACTCTGAGTTCTGTATCACTGCTTGAAGATATTTCAGAATACACATTTCCGTGTTAACAGAAACTAGAGGAGCGAGATAGCCAAAAACGGGGCTTGACACCTGCCATTTATAAACAGAGATAGTGAGACAGAGCTCTTTGTCCATTCCATGGCTAAAACCCACGAGAATAAATCCGGGCGATGTCATACCTTACAATACTGGAAAGCAGAAAAACTTACAGGACTTGGAGTTTCAAATGAAGTTAAATGCGTTCTATGATCTCAAGGTTAAAGTACTTATATTACTTTCATAGAATCATTAGGGAGTGGAAGGGACCTTGAAAGATCATCCAGTCCAATCCCCCTGATACAGCAGGATCACCTAGAGCAAGTCACACAGGAACACATCCAGGCAGGTTTTAAACATCTCCAGTGAAGGAGACTCCACAACCACCCTGGGCTGCTGTGTTCTGTCACCCTCACTGTGAAGAAGTTCCTTCTGAGGTTGATGTGGAACCTCCCATGTTCCAGCTTACAACCATTGCCCCTCATCCTATCACTAGATGACACTGAGAAGAGCCTGGCTCCATCCTCCTGACACCCACCCTTCAAATATTTATAAACATTAACGAGATCACCCCTCAGTCTCTTCTTCTCCAAGCTAAAGAGACTCAGCTCTCAGCCTCTCCTCGTAAGGGAGGTGCTCCACCTCCTCCATCATCCTCATTGCCCTACGCTGGACTCCATCCAGCATCTCCACATCCCTCTTGAACCGAGTGGCCCAGAACTGGTACTTTGTATCAGCTGGAGCTCCAAGGCCTTCATTTTATTGTTCATTCATATCAACAGTTCTTTCTTCCTTCTGAATCTTTACAAGTGAAATGCTGAGTCTTACAGGAGCAGATCTCCCAAGTCTGAGATGGTTTCGAGCAATTTGTTCAGATATGACAAAGCACCCCCTTAAATATTCTAGGCATGATATAGTTTACACCCTAAATTAGTCAACAAGCAGTATTTAATTATGAAATGGTCCTATCCTCCATGCTTTATCCAGAATCCAAAAGGAGAATAGAAATATATATTTTTTTATGGAAAATGTGCAAAGATGAACTAATCTAAAATAAGATTTACTTTATATTGATCTGATCTTCATATTACTGAAGCTTTATCTGAAAGCACCTAAGTATAAAAAATCAGGCATCTAGCCCTTTCTTTTCTTGCAATACTGCCAGAATTTACAGCAGCTATCATATTTATTAAGTCTATATGGGATGAAGAGTCCATTACCATGTGACAAAATTTTCTTCTATAAAGAATAGAAGAAAAAATTGCAGCCTTTACACGGTAGAGATTTTCACAAGAGGACAGTTTTCCCTTCAAATAGGACAGGCCTTGCATATATGAGAAAAAGAGGTAGAAGCTCATTTACTTCAGTGAACGAGTACACTGTGAGCTGCAGACTCGAGGCTTGAACACCTGGCAAATTAAAGTTACAGATGTTTCAATAGAAGGAAACTACTTAGCATCCACATACCTACCAGAATACGGTCTGGAGGATCACAGCATACACCTCTTCATTGCAGGAACTCATAAGCATCCTCAGCACATTAGGATGGAGCATGTCACGGAGTCTGTGCAGACTGGCAAAGGACCCACCCAATATAGAATCATTAGGGTTCGAAAGGGACAGATTTATGATTACCCTGAAGAAGCTGCTTGGAATCAAATTGCTCACTAACAAACATATTTACCTTTTAACACTGAACACAGAATCCCAGAACATTAGGGATTGGAAGAGACCTCAAAAGATCATCCAGTTCAATCCTTCCACCAGAGCAGGATCACCTAGACCAAGTCACACAGGAACATATCCAGATGGGTCTTAAACTTCTTCAGAGGAGGAGACTCCACAACCTCCCCTGGGCAGCCTGTTCCAGTGCTCTGTCACCCTCACCGTGAAGACGTTCCTTCTCATATTGATGTGGAATCTCCTGCATTCTGGTTTATATCCATTGTCCCTTCTCCTATCATTAGACGACACTGAGAAGAGCCTGGCTCCATCCTCCTGACACCCACCTGTCACATGTTTATAGACGTTAATGAGGTCACCCCTCAGTCTCCTCCAAGCTATAATATGCTCTATTCAAAAACTCATAGCAGAGATGCTCTGAACCCAAATAAACCTGTCTAACAGCCAGCAGAGTGGAATGAAAACAAAATTCAGATGGATCATAGGGTTTCTCTAATAAAAATTGTGCAAGATATTAGACTATATTAGTGGATATTCATCACAAAATCACTGGGTGATCCCGACTGAAGTGCTCCTTACTCTCAAATTGTATACAGAACCTGTATCAGAGCAGGCACTTCAACCTAGCTTTGAGTTCATATCCATTTTTTCAGCACGTTAATTTACAAGCTGCATTTCAGCTTTTGCAAGTGAAACAGCAGCAGCAGGAGTAGAGTGGTAGATGAGTGCAATTTTGGACGTAGATTTTGTTTAATATCCGCTTTCTTCTGCAACAGGAATTTTGAACATTTAGCTTACAAGCAATCAGTGTTGCTGTTAATTCTTCAGAGATAGGGCTCGTTGGCATCAAAGGAACAATGTGCCATCTGCGTATAAGCTTGACACTAATTGCTAGTACAACAAACATTAAAGATGATTATCCAGACTTACAAATTATGATAGAGTAAAATTGAAGACAGTCTTTACATCCTTCCCCCATCCACTATCTAATCACAGAATATCTAATGTACAGAATATTTAATACAGAACAAAACCTTTGGTTTTTTTTTATTTAACAGAACTGGTCAGAAGCATCTTGTCTAACTGCCCTATATGTTCCCTCCTGTTTACAACCAGTGACCATGGCAGTGTTTGAAGGCCAGCTGACTGCTTCAGGCTGTGGGAAATCAAAGAATATGATAAATTCTTCTAATAAAAAAAAGACATTATCAAAGCATTTAAGAAAAATAGAACTAAATCAAACACCACATTTTTTTCTAGGGTGATAAAACTTGAAAATGAATACTTTTAATTTTGGGCTTTGCTTATTATTGTACTAATGTACCCATGGCCATGTTCTGGCCTTAAGGGCTAGCATATGATCACCCCTACTGCCTTAATGCTGTCCTGCTCTTAGGCACGGGAGCACATCAGGTTAGCATTTCCTCAGACAATGGCTGTACACAGACTGGGGAACTGCAAAGGCCAGGGGCTGGGGTCAGCAGTCCTTCTGGAAATTACCTGGTTTTTAAAGGAAGCGAGTTAAACCGTGAGGACAGATTTATGATTGCCCTGAAGAAGCTGCTTGGAATCAAACTCCTCACTAACAAACATATCTTTTAATATTGATCACAGAATCCCAGAACATTAGGGATTGGAAGGGACCTCGAAAGATCATCCAGTCCAATCCCCCTGACATAGCAGGAGCACCTAGACCAGGTCACACAGGAACACATCCAGGCAGGTCTTAAATGTCTCCAGTGAAGGAGACTCCACGACCCACTCCGGGCAGCCCATTCCAGTGCTCTGTCATGCTCACCTTGAAGAAGTTCCTTCTCATATTTATGTGGAACCTCCTATATTGATGTCTGTCTGGCAGATACTTTCTACTGATATTGGAAAATAGGGCTGAGAAATACTGTATTTTTTGAGTACATCATAGGAAAACAAACAAATAATGGGTGGACTACTATTTTGCTAATCTCGTAGATCCACGCAATCTATTTTTACCTCTATAAGTGTCTAGAACAATGGTGTTTTGTACCCTCAGACATTCAAGCAGAATAGAGTAGATGAGTTATAATGTCAAGAAGAGTTAAAAGGGAAGCATTTTCAGAAGCACATTGGGGATTAGATGAGCAATTACTCCATGTGTATGTACTCCAGCACTCACTACTAACTGGTCTTCCTGAGCCTCCCCAGATCAAAGCCCATTTTTATTACCTAGGGTCTGCAGTTTGTGTCAATGACAAACCACTCAAAAATGTTTGATGCATCAGTTTATTTCTTTATCACAGCATAAGCACTGGTGTCTTTGAATAATGGTGTCTGTCATGAACTGCAAATTCAGGCAAGATAAAGCTAAAGACCTCACCACACCTAGGCTAAAATATTCAATCAAGCAAACCTATACAGAAAGGCTGAACATTTGGACTACCAGCTTCCCAGACAGAAAATGGAAAATGAGCTGAAAAAGGATGGGTAAAAAGGTCTTTGTGATACATCCTTACAGTAAGGTTAGCTTGGCTCTCTGTTCTCTCTTCCCCTACGTGGTTTCCCTGCACCTCTCAAGGACAACACACAACTGTTCTGTGGGAATGCTGCCAGGATGCCCCAAAACCAGAATTCCCCAACTGTCCTGAGCAAAGGCCTGAGCACTTCAGACATCACTGGCTGTAGCTGCATCACTGCTGCACTGTCAGGAATATTTGCAAATTCAATCCCATTCTTTGGTCCAGACCTTCCTGCTTGGTATTTTTGCATCGTTTTAGTGCAAATGGATTGCTGCTCTCACATTTTCCTCATTAACGAGTCATCACACTCTCGGTGTCATGAGCAGTTTGTGAAGCAGTTTCCGGTGTATTTTTCTTCTCTTTCTTACTGCCTCCTCCAGTGCCAGAGTCAGGCACTGCACTGAGACTGTGCTGTGCTCAAAATCAGTTGTAGGAATGAGGAGGCAGCAAACACATCCCAGCACAATACAATGTCAATATTCCCAGCAAAAGCAGAAAACAGAAATATCTACCACATTCTTCTAGTGTGTTTACATTTTTAGTGTCCAGGTAGAATCAGGGTTTATTTTATCTCACTCCCCAGGTGTTTTTTTTTCCATTACTATATCCTGGAAAGTTCCAGATAGTAAATTTAAAAATCACCTTGTGTATTATATTTTTTCCCTTAATAACTGCTTTCCCAGAACTAAAGCCATGATTTCTGCATCTGAGAGCAGTACCATGCTCTTTCTTTCACAGCTGTGGCCACAGGGTTGTTTAGCAGGAGTATACTTGAATTAAGAGGCAATTGCACTCGCTGTAAAAGGGTACCAATAGAGACACTGTCTTGTAACAGCCACAGCCTGAAGTGTGTGAGTGAGGGATGACTTCTGTGTACTGCAACTCAGCCATCAGCATCTCTCTTTAACACCTCCATGTGCTGAGGGTTATTGTCATAATAATTTCTTCTTTATCTGAATTTAGCTAAGAGTTCAAGTCAACCTGGCTGTCTAATCTTCAGCACATCTAGACCACTGCCCACCATGTCTTTCCATTTGGTCCAAATAAAAGTGTGTCTGAACTTAATTTCTCCAGATGTTAAGAACTAGCAGTAAATGAAAATTAATCAAAACCTCAAATATTGTAAAAAGAATGGAAGTTTTGGTTAATTTGGGAGATGTATGGTTCCCAAGCCTCCCAAGCTCACAGAGAATACTTTTATAAGAACAGGATTGGGTCCTGCTGCAGTATGCAGAAACAAAATCTGACTTGGTGCTGAAGTAGCCCTTGTGCTGATACGAACCTGTAGATCAAAGGAAAAAACATCGGAAATGATTCCATCTGTTACAGCATAAACTTGTTGCAATGCAATATATTCCCAAAGTATAGCAAATATTTCTCTTCTAATTAGAACTTGGATCACCTTGACCTTTTGCAGCACAGAGCAGAGTGCCCCTCTGAACCAGCAGCAGCATCTGCATCCTCATTCCATTTTAATCAGAGCTCAATTTGGATTTTTGTGTCTCGGCAATCAGTGCATTGCAGAGCAAGGAAACGGCAGAAATAAATGAGATGTTGCCTTGTTCCAGCTGATTAAAACATGATTCAAGGTGACTTTTAGGTGACACTACAAGTTGTCAGAGCAGCAGTGCACTTTATGAAGGGGGGAAAATAAGTGTGAGGGATGTTTATTTCTCCTATCTGAGATAAGTGACAGAATTGAAATGAGAGCACTGGTGTGTTCATGAAAATATATCGGTGTTTAAAGAATCCTATTATTAGACACAGTAGAAACTACATCTTGGATAAGCCTCCCATACCATGGGTAATTATCACAAGCCAGAACACTAATTGCTTTTCGATCTGCTCTGTGCCTCCAAAGAGTCTTGTTGAGGGCTACTGGGGCTGTACCAGACACTAACACTTAATGAGACAAAGTTTATCAAACTACAGCATCAGCTATTACTAAGTGAAGAGTAGGAAAAACACGCCTTATAGTAAAAAGAGGGGGGAAGGAACAACAAGAAGAACTGGACTAAAAATTATTTTCAATCTACTTTGTTTTCAGGGTGCTAATAGCTGTGTCTGCATCACAACAAAAATGGTAAAACACTGAATACAATGGCTTGGTTACTGGAAAAGGTGAGCACTGGTTCTGTGTCTAAACATTTGTGCTTCAGTTTTCTGTTTTACACCCCAAGCATCAGCTAAGATTTCATAACATTGTTTTGTGAAAAATGTTTTGTGAACAGTGAAAAGGAATTAAATTAGGAAGTATGTTCTGGATTTCTGGACACTCTACCATGTTTCCCATGATGGATTTTAGTTTGTCTCCAAGAGTCCAGAAAATACATCTGGTGGGAAATGTACATAACTCAATAAAAATGATCTTTCTGAAGAAAAGTGGGAACACTCCAACTTTTACAACATTTACTTTCCTATAATTAGATCTTTTCTGTTGGAAACCATGAGTCATGAACTCAAAGGACAAGACAGGCAATTTCCACAAAGGGTAGCCCAAGTATTATTAAAACATGGTAAGATATACAGGCTGCTTTAAAGACACAACAGTGAAGTCACAGAAGTTTTACTGAGAGCCTGCAAGAGAGGGAGAAGGAGCACAGAGGTCAGCACTTCCACTTCTGTATTAAATGCAGCAGCATTCTTCCCTATAAAACAAAGTGAAGGGCTCTGCAGGAAGGCACCGACAACAAAACTGTGGCTGAACCACAAGTTATTTGTACACTGATCCATACTTTGTTTCACCTCTTTTTCTCATATCTGGTTTAGGCAGGGTAAGTAGCTATAGGGAAGAATTTTTTACGTGGGTTCTGCAAAAACCTGTCAGTTCTCGGTGCTGACATACTCCGGTGTGAAGGTCAGAAGATCAACAACAAAGAACACAAGTAAGTTAAGGACCTAAACAGCAGTAAGACAAAAATAAGAGTCACAAGAGCTGTGACTCATGGAGTCAAGGAATGGTTTGGGTTGGAAGGGACCTTAAATATAACCTAGTGCCAAATCTGAGTAAATCACATTATCACATTACTTCACAAAGTCCGAATGCAGGTGTCAGTATTTCTACGGGTGTGTTCAACCACCCTTAAGACAAAATACTTTGCCATTATTAAGTTATCACTTAAAACAATAAAAACAGACTACCCCAAACCAATTATTTGAAACCCACAGTTCATGAAGTCTTTAAGCCCTGGTGCATCACACAAGCTGCTGAAGAAAAGTTAGCCTATTGTCAGGAGGCTGCTTTGAGTCCACAGCTCTCCAGGCTTCAAAAGGAAAACTTCCAGAGGTCTGAAACAAGAGAAAGAGAAAAGCAAATCACAGAACCCAGTGATTTACACATAGGAAATAAGCTTTGAGATCTTAATCTGTTTTGAATTGTCTGTCTCTTGTAACTGTAATTATGTGGTACTACAGACCCTAACCCCTGCTTCCATAATAAGTGCAAAGTTTGTTTCTAGTAAGTATTTTTAACACCTGAATCATTGCCTCAACCTGACATTGCTCCATCTCTAGGGCAATCGCCTCCTGCCTCAATAAAGGTGACCTAGTTCCAGTAACAATTGGGTTGTTCAGTGACAATACTGCTTTTCTTTCCTTTTGCTTTTCCTTAGAATAGTCTATTTGCCTTAAAAATCCCTTGGCCTCGTTCTCTAACTCTTTTGATCCAAATGAAACTTTTGGCAGCTTGTCTCAATATCAAGCATAATGGCAAATAAGATAAATATGCCTCAGCAGTGACAGTAACAATATTTTCTGAATTCTTGGGACAATCAGCCAACAAAAACACTTCATTTCATACATCATTTACCGCTTCTATAGGAATCGCAGAAGATGCTGCAAGTGAGAATTTCATAGTAGCAGGGGATGCACGATACACATATAAAATCACCTATAACCAGTTCTTTCAACCTCTCATCATTGTGACCCACACAATGCCTCTCCCCTTAGGAATAAAACTGCACAGAAAACTACAGAGATCCCATAGAAAGGAGAGAGAAAATATTTAGAGAGAAAAGATGGCTGCATGGTAGGTCTTTGTCCACTGACTGAACAAGCTGTATCTCGTGAGCTCATGACAGTAATTGGGTAAAACAACACAATATTTGAACACTGTTTAAAAAAACAACCAACCAACCAAGGCAGGGTTCCTCTACTTGGCACCCACTGCAATAAGAATGAGACTTCAGACAAAACATTAGCTACCTGCTCAGTCAGTTCCTACCCTCTTTTATGAAAGAGAAGCTAATAGTGTGGCTGAAAGGCAACAGAGAGACCTCTAAAGACAGGTACCACAATGTAACATGAATGAGTGAGGTTTAGGAACTCTTACTGAAGAATTAATCTCAATCAGGAGCTGTTTTTACCTGCTTACTCTCAGGTTGTGCTGACCGCAGCACCAGACAGAGATTATGAATCTGCAGTAAATGGTAAAATCAAGTCAGAAGAAAAAAACCAGGTTTTACCACCACATGTCCTCTGTTGCTCCCTTATTTTCCAAGAAAAATATTAAACAGAAGGTAGACACCCCCCCAATGTATTTTCCATCATCTAAAAGGCAGGCACTAAAGATCATCACTGTAGTCAAGGCTTTCTGTACTGCATGTTTCAGGACAAGCTTTTGCTGAAATAACAGCTACAACAGCAGCTCAGTTTTAGGGAAATCGGGTAGGAAACAGAATGACCAGAACCATTTTCTATTCTGTTTTTAACACAGCTCTTCCTTTCTTCTTTTTCATGCATTTCCACACAGAAAATTTTCCAAAATATGGGTCTGTTTTAATTCTCACAAAATACATTGCCCTGCACCATGCAGAAGGAAAATAAAACCTCATACTGGTCCCTTCTCATCCATGAAAATGACACTGAATACACATTTCACAGAATCACAGAACATTATGGCTTGGAAGGGACCTTGAAAGATCATCTAGTCCAATCCCCCTGCCACAGCAGGATCACCTAGATCAAGTCACACAGGAACACATCCAGGTGGGTTTTAAATGTCACTATAGAAGGAGACTCCACAACCTCCCTGGGCAGCCCCTTCGCGCGCTGTCACCCTCACCATGAAGACGTTCCTTCTCATATTGATGTGGAACCTCCTATGTTCCAGCTTACATCCTGTTTGCTCTGTCATCAGCAAACATGCTGATAGTACACTCCAATCTCTCATCCAAGTCATTAGTGACTAGAGTGAATACTACTGGTTCACATCAAAGAGGCTACTTGAACAATTATGTAGTCATATTCAGCCTTGTAAAAGGTATTTGGTGATTTTATTGATGATGACTAATAATATCCTTCATGTGTCTGTAAGATATTATAGTTTTTCTCATTTCCCTGCTTTTACTTCTCAACACTTGTATTTAGAGCACCACAAAGCCTCAAATCAAGACATCACATGCAAACTCTGTGAGGGGCAGAGGGAAGAATGAGATAAGATTGACTAATAGTTTGTATTGCCTGTATGAATTTAGATTATCCCTCAATATCATCGATGAAGGAATCAGAAATTTGAAATGAATTTTAAGACTTGGGCAAATTTTTTTTGGGGGGGGAAGTAATAAGTTTATATATTTTACTGAAAAATATCCAAGTACACATAAAAACACCCAATTTTTCTCTTTTGCTCTTGTGCTAAATAAGACTCGTTATTATGAATTAATGTGGTTGTTATTGTTTCAGTTAAGGAAGCCAGTGTTGTGAAAAAGCCACAGCAACTGAACTGTATTTCTGTCAGCAGATCTACCAGACTCAAGTCACATAAACTTTGCATGTCAGGGACCACAGAGGCCACCAGTCATATTTCATATTTCAACAGAAAATGTGTGTTTCTGCAGCATCTCATCAGATGACCCAAAACACAGGACTTTAGGTCCCTAACTAACATGGTGGAATTCTGTCCGTGAAGATATTATCTCTCGAGTCCCAATATAAGCATTTATTCTTGCATTTAAAAAACACATTTTAAGTGTGACAAATCAACAGCTGATGTGGACAACCATAAGCTATTATCAGGCTTCAAAGATAAGAAATGCGATGAGACAAGGAAGCCAGCACAACTCTGAACACCATGTGTCATCTAATCATTACTGCTTTCAGAAATTATAATGTTTCAAAATTTATCACTTTTTATATCACTTTGCTTTTGAATTCCCTCCAGTGTCCAAGTTTACAAAGGTTAGACAGCAGCATGATCTAGAATAAGATCATTTGTGTCTGATTTTGAAAGGTTACCTGTGAAGCCTCAGGGAATGCAGCTTCCTATTGTTTTCCAATAGATCTGATAGCCCAGCGAAAGACAAAACTGCTGAGTTCTTGCCTGGATCTCCAGACGTCATGTCAGGATGTCTAAGCAGTCAAATTAAAAACATACTTTGTCACCCCATAATGTGGTGTCAAAACCTTATGCTTGTCAGGGATGCTCTGAACACTGCCTGAATATCATAAACAAAACCAAATAGTGTGCATTTACTCTCTACAACCACTGAAAACTGTCCAACCTTCACAAGCCCTGCTCGTGCAACAAAAGAGGGTATATTTCAACGGAGAAGCAAGGCCAAAATTTAGATGCATTACAACATTCCTGCAGTTTGCTACCCTTCTATCATCAGGCCAAGCTGATATTCAGGGTTAACCTGAGGAAAAGAAAATGATGTCCGTGTGCCTGAAATAGCATGGGCTAGTCCAACAGAAGGCACTGAGTGTTCAAGGCAAAATCTTCCCCAGGATCAATGTGGGCACCAAAGCAGAGTGAAAAGAACTTTGACCATCTATTCACCGTAACCTCCTTGCTAAACAATGAGCTGAACAATGGGGCTGCTGTGATTTGTACCCAGCAGTTTCTCAAGGACACCCATCATTCAGAAGGTAGGAGCCAGAACATCAAGCTCAGTACATTTGGGCTTCAAGGGTTTATATTTTGCAGTGCTAATCAGGCTTGGGAGAAAATTTTCAGATTAATAGTTTTTTTTTTGACAAAAGTGGAACTGAAAATCTGAAATTAATCTGAACTGAGGAGAGCAACATACTCAGAGAGGACATCAAGGTATAGCTGACAATTTATACACATCTCTTGTGTCGAGGTGTTTTGCGTGACTTGCAATAACCAAAAAGGATGTACTGTTGTTTATTTCAGACACCAAACCAACCAACCACCCACAGTCAACACCTCACAATTTATCATAAATCACACACATTGTACCTTGGCAATAACAGATCCTCTGAAAAGCACAGGGCAGCCAGGACTAGCAGCATGCAACTACTGTTTAGGAGTGGAAGGGCTGTCCAATTGCTTCTTCCTCTCGTATACACCACGATCTCCACGCTGTCCTCGATTCAGTCTCAAGGAAGCTGCAGATTGCAGTGTGATTTTGGGAAGACTAGATCAAGATGTACCTATATGTGATCTAAGGGACATACAGAGGTGCCACACATACAGGAAGCATGGAAACTTGCAGTGTGCTCTTGTGGCCAAGAGGGCCAACAGCATCCTGGGGTAGATCAGAATGGGGGAGGTTTAGCAGATCAAGAGAGGTTCTTCTCCCCCTCTACTCTGCACTGATGACACCACATCTGGAGTATTGTGTCCAGTTCTGGGACCCTCAGTTCAAGAGGGATATGGAGCTACTGGAGGGAGTCCGGCATAGGGCAACGAAGATGATAAAGGAAGTGGAGCACCTCCTTTATGAGGAAAGGCTGAGAGCTGGGTCTCTCTGGCTTAGAAAAGAGGAGACTGTGGGGTGACGTCATTAACGTCTGTAAATATTTGAAGGGTGGGTGTCAGGAGGATGGAGTCAGGCTCTTCTCAATGTCATCTAGTGATAGGATGAGGGGCAACAGTTGTAAGCTGGAACATAGGAGGCTCCACATCAATACAACAAGGAAGTTCTTCCCAGTGAGGGTGATGGAGCACTGAAAACAGTCTGCCCAAGGAGGTTGTGGAGTTTTCTTCTCTGGAGATGTTTAGGACCCGCCTGGATGTGTTCCTGTGTGACTTGGTCTAGGTGATCCTGCTGTGTCAGGGGGATTGGACCAGATGATCTTTCAAGGTCCCTTCCAATCCCTAATGATTCTATGATTCTTAACCCATTTCACAACAGCTTCATCTAAAGCAGCAACACTAAAGAGGAAGAAAACTGACTTCAGGAAGAAATCTTTTCCCAGGTGAACTCTATTGCTCTTTGTGTAAATTCTAGCAAAGAAATCAAGTATCATATTGAAATGTGCAGTTCTTTAAGTTTTAAGAATGTTGTTTCTGCACCATCATTTCTCATCCATCACAAGGGAAAACATTTTCAGTAAAACTTGAAACTAGAGAACCTAGTAACTGTAATTACTGACATTATTATGCCAGTAAGAAGTGTTAACCTTTAAATTTCAAGTATCAATTTGTGCAGAAAAAAAGGTGATGGAACTTTAAGAATCTAGAGACAAGTTAACTTTGTGATTTACACGTTAATACATTACACAGGTTTGCATAACTGATTAGCTCTACATGAGTATCTATTTTGACCATCTAAAATGCCTTGCCTTGCGTTTGGCAAATGCAAGGTCATCACAAGCTCCTCTTATCACCGTATCAAAATGTTTCTCGCTTGTCAGTCAGTGCTGTAGAGAATAAAATTCACACTTTTAAACCCTAATCATAGAATCTTTAAAAGTTAATTGTCTATGGCAATAGTTTTAAATTATTTTTGACAGTGTAGGATTTTGAAAAAGACTGAAACTTCTTGTCATTATCATTCATTGTATGTGGAAATTAAAACCACAGAAATAACGTGTTAGTATAACTTCATGCTTTTTTTATCACCAACTTAACCCTACTTGAGTTTTCACCTTCTGTTTGCCATTTTGGCAACACGAGGGAGTTTGGCACAAGCCAGTTTACTGACGATTTCTCAGCATTGGCTCAGGGGAAGATAAGTTAGCTTTAGAACATCTAGAATATTTTCAAATGCTGAAAATAATGACTTCATGCCAAGTGTAGAGACTGACTTAATTCACCCTCCTGAAAGCTTAATTTCACTCTCAGTTCCCAAAACAAAGACAGAGTGGAAGTAGAGAACTGAATCTCTGGTTTCTCTGTTTCCTCTAAGTATTTCCTGGAATAGCTTTGCTGCTTCTCCTGAGAAAGATGTTAAATTTGATTGTGTCATCTAACCAGGTCACTTGGTGAGATGAAACACAGCCCACAGTAGGCTGAACCAGACCAAGACACAGCAGCCAGTAGAACATTAAGCTAACTACTCATACAGAGGGAAATCAAGCATCAATCTTGACCGTAGCTCATGACTTAGATGATAAAGAGAATAATTACTTTCCTTTTTAAAATTCCATAAAGCCAGAGGATTATGTTGCTTTTCTAAAGAACCATAAAGATGACATCAAACTACTGTCTCTAGTAAAAATATTTTTTCTGCAGTTTGTTTTTATAAAGAAATAAACACCTTTTAATTTTATTTTTCCATCAGCCAAAAATAAATCTTTGGTTATGAAAGGCTAACTACAGATAGGAAATTCTGAGGGTTTGCTCAAGCAGACTTGAGGTCCCTTCCCATTTATTTTGGGCAAAGGTTTAGTAGTAAGAGACAATGTTGGGTCAAAAAAGCATTAATAAAGAGGACATGTGAATTTTTAAAAATCTAATGAAGAAATGGGATATGCTGTGCTTCAGGGTGAATCACAACCAGAGAGGCAGTAGCAACTAAGGCTGTCTAGTTAGACAATACTTGAAAGAAATAAAACCCAGAAGCATAAGCTCAGCATCTACATGTTTCTGGAGGCAGAAAATATAGCTCCCAAAGGTGCAGTCACTTCATGGTAGTTCCTATCATCAGAGCCAAGAGATGCAGTGGTCACGTCCATACACAAGACAAGCTTATGTCACTTCAGAGTTCTCACACAACTATTATCATCAGCTAAATATTACTTAACCTACCTTCCCCCACCAACAATTAGCAGAGGGCAGTGGCAACACCAATTAGCTCAATGAAGGCAAGTTTTGTCTGATACTGCATACCTACTTCAGGAAGCTGGAAACACTAAACCAGATATTATTTGCTAATAAGCTGAATTTCTTGGTGATAAATTCCAGTTGAATTAAATCCACTGTGGTTTGAACACATCTAGTTAAACAAGCTCATACTTTTCAAGGCACCTGCAAGCTGGTGGCTGGTCATTGGATGTGCTTAATGGGTAGGTTATGGAGACAATAGGACAAGATCTAAGGGAACATTGGTTGATCTTTAGTGTTACATAGGTTCACTTTACTTATTTTGCAGGATGGTTATGTAGAACTTAACTAGGAGCCTTCACGACAACACCAATTGTAATTTGAAAAACAATAAAACTACCACACTCTGACATGAAAACGACGAAGCAGCTTAAAAGAACAAGTTCAAGTAATGCAGTTACATAACAACCAGGATGAAAAAAGTTTCTATTAATATACAAATCTATTAATTTTGGGTTTAGCTGTTCTACAGCCATTTGCAAGTGTGCTATGAAGCTGAAGAAACCTGCACAATTCAGTGAGAGTCATTTACTAAGTAGTTCCGAGGACATTTAATCACAGATTTTGAAACTACAGGCTCAACTGACAGTTAAAAGGAAGAACATCAGCACACCTTCATTTGATGACTATTGTAAAGGCAGTTGTAGAGGCTAGATTCAGTCTAAAGCTCATCAACAGTAATAGTGATGTGAAAACCTTAAAGTTGTTGTTGAGCTTGTCTTGGCTTAAGTTTGTCTGATGGCTTAGCCCCAGTCATTTGTTCACTCCTCCCCCCCTTGGCAGGATGGGTAAGAGAATAGGAAGGGTAACCAAGAAAACTCATAGGTTGAGACAAAAGAAATTGAATAGGGGAAAAAAAAAACTATTTGTGCAAGCAAAACAAAAACTGGAATGAATTGTCTGCTTCTCATAAGTAGGCAGCTGTTCAGTCATCTCTGGGAAAGCAGTGTCCCATCGATGCATAATAGTTACTTGGGAAGAAAACTACCAATCAATCACACACCATCACTTCCCTCCTTCCTCCTTCTTCCACATTTGTATGTTGATCTGGTTGCCATGTGGTTGGGAATATCCCTTTGGTTGGTTGGGGTCAACTGTCCCAGCTGTGTCCCCTCCCAGCTTCCTGTGCACCTCTGGTCTAATTGTTAGTAGGTTGAGATGAGAAGCAGAAAAGACCTTGACTCTGTGCAAGTGCTGCATAGCAATAACTGAAATGTTCCTGTGTTACTAACACTGTTCACAGTATCACAGTGCATTAGGGATTGGAAGGGACCTCAAAAAATTGTCTAGCCCAATCCCCCTGCCAGAGCAGGACCACTTCGACCCAGGTGGAAAAGAGCACCAAAATCTCTACAATGTTCTTTCAGATAATTTTGGTCACAAATCCAAAACCTAGCTCCCTACTGGTTACCATAAAGAAAATTATCCCCCATCTCAGCCAAACCAAGTGCAGAACTGCAGTACACGTGGAGTTTAAGTCACATCCAGAGATCCAAATTTAACTACATTTGTAAAAAGGTGGTGGCAGATCTGCTCTGAGCCATTTTAAAGGTCCTGTGGTTGAAGGTGACTTTAGGAAACCCTAATCAATCTTAAAATCAATGAAATATATTAAAAAATGTATTTCAGAAAGAATTAAGTATAATGCAGAAAGGAAAGCATGCAAATGCATAAGAGATGGCCAACTCCAGCCTGAACTGAACATCTACCCACAGTGACAAATTGATTATGTCCCCTGGGTGCTGAATACTGCTCTATATGTCACAATAAGTTTAAAAAATGAAGTTGGTGAAAAGCACAGTTCATCAGAAGGGTACACTGGGTGAAAAGGACACACTGAAATACTCTACAAATAGTTTATACAGTCAAACTAATTCATGTGCACTTTTTTATATTATAATAAGGCTATTGTCACACGTTACACCTTTTTAATCTTCCACGACGTCAGCAGCCAGTCTTCTACTTGGTGTAACTATCCCTTTGCGCTGCGCAACAATTTGCATCCAAAGAACTCGGCGTCAGAGCGGAGCTCGTGCTGCAGGCCGTGTGCATACCTTACCTCTCTCTGCTACCATTATTCTTTTAATTGCCTGATACTACTTCAGCAGGAAGAAGCAGCAGTCAATTAATGCAGATGCAGATGTCTGTGTCTACTGCCTGTGTCTGCCAACAGCTTTCCTTCCAAATCTGCATTGCACGAGAACTACTTCAACGATGCCTTTCCAGCACCTACACTGCCTCCATCCAATAAGGGGCTGTTTTCTGTAATAAGACTGCTCAGTCTTTGCTTTGCTAAAAATTGAGGGTTTGTTTTATTTGGCTACTGTGAAAAAATTTTCTCCTTCCATTTGCCTTTTGTTCCTTTCCTAGGTCCCCACACCTCACACACATTGAACATGGCCCGTTAAGGCACTTCTGAGCGCTTGAGGAATTAAAACCAGGGTGTGCAGCGCTCACTTCTTGTGATCTATGACTTGGACAAGTTATTTTCCCAGGAATGCTGTGAATTTGACCAGCAAATAGTATCCTTGTGAAATCTCTAGTATTTGAGTGGACCAGTAGTGTATTTTAACAAAAATAGCCGTAAGAGAACATATGGCAGAAGGTTATAGGCTCCACTGAAATGCACAGTTAGGTTTTGTGGTAATAAAAACCGTGACTAAACTCTATCCATCACATCTGAAATCTGCTTCCTACTCTGTAAACATCTGCAGAAAGCCATCGAAAGGAAAAAACCCTCTAAGCTCTACTTCCCAACACTAGGTGCCAAAAAGAAGTATTTAAATTCAAACGAGCAGTATTCCTCCAACTTTGCGGTATCATTTTAATTTACTTATCAATTATGGGATTAAGGTATTAATTTTCAGTCACCAATTTGAAATGTGCTTATGGATTTTACTCAAGGTCAAACTGAAGAAGGAGTTCTCACTAAATGAAATGGTAATAGTGTTTTCAAAAATAGAAGCCATGGGGAAGAGGAAGTAAACCAGTTCATTAAAAGTTTTGCACCGTGCTTCTTGAAAACACTTATAATCATTAAATCTAAGAAAAACAAGGTTACCATGTATTCCAAGGTTTCAGTTCAAGATGAGTAAGTATATGACTTTAGATATAATATGTATATATAATATATATAATACTTAAACATATTTAATTTATATTACAAAAGAATATATATAGTCATATATATATGCACTGTGAGGCCTTCCCTTGAGTACTGGGTGCAGTTCTGAGCCTCTCACTTCAAGAAAGAGATTGAGGGGCTGGAGTGGGTCCAGAGCAATGAGGCTGAGGAAGGGACTAGAGGGAAAGTCTACTGAGGAGAGGCTGAAGGAGCTGGGGATGTTTAGCCTGGAGAAGAATAGACTCAGGGGGACCTTCTCCTTGAAGTTACCAGGGGAGGTTTAGGTTGGATATTAGGATGTCCTTCCACATGGAAAGGGTGACTAGACATTGGGATGGACAGCCCAGGGAGGTGGTGGCATCCCCATCCCCAGTGGTGTTTAAGAAAAGACCACACGTGGCCCTTAGTGACCCAGTCTAGTGGATTGTGGTGATGTTAGGTCTGGTCTTGATGATCTTAGGGGTCTTTTCCAGCCTCAATGATTCTGTGTGATTCTGCAAAGAGAAATAAGGCGTTTGTATTCTGACTTGTAAACACTCTCCGTTAAGAATACAGCAGGTCTGGGTTTATCTGCAGTTCAACCCACAGATTTAAAAAGATCAAAACTTCACCCTTCAGTCACACAATTTTGCCAAATTTTACAGTGCTCCTACACACTAAAGAAAGTTCATAAAGAAAAAATCCCCCAAAAATACACAAAACCTGCTTTTAGATCACAGAAGCAGCTTATTTCAGGCAACAAAGCAAGTAAATAAAGAATGCAAGTTGCTCATAGGAAAACATTTTTCTTTTAGTTGTGCTCGGGCTAAAGAATCTCTTCTGACTGCCATTCATGGCAGCACGTGGTAGGATGCAAGATTTTGATTTTATTCTTGTAGCAGATAACTCCAGTGTTTCTTAGCTCTGTGGAGCAGAAACAAACCCTATCACCTTCACCCAGGCATTGCCAGGGCTGGTTTAAATTCATGCAGCTGTTTGCAGTGAGTCAGCTGGCATTCTCCTCCAGCTGTGTTTTCCAAATACACATCAGATTCCACATTACCTGATTTTATACTGCAACCAGACCAAATCAACCCTCAGAGGAAGCCATATGAATGCTGAAGAAGTGCTTCTGTTTTCCCTTTCCACACTGCAGACAGTCTAAATGTGCAGCGCACCACAGTATTGATGCAGCAAAGATAAAAATAAGAATCAAAGCTCAGCTGCAGGAATCATACCTTGAGGTGTGCTTTGGTAATGTACTTGTTTTGATCTACTAAGATATTTTTAGGTGTCATAAATAAATATGACCTGCCAGCCATTAAGCCTGACAGACACTGTGACATAAGGCTGTTACACACACACACAGTCCCCTGGTTTCTTACTAAAGCTAACAAAGGTCAAGGAGTCCTGTACCTTCCATCTGTCCCTTACATTTCATGCTCCAAGAACAAGAGGAGGCTCTCTAGACAGCTACTGCTAACACAGTAGAAGGATAAGTTACAGATCATGAATTATCAGGGTCAAAAAGCAGTGTAGCTCACCTAGATCTTAGGGCTATTACCTTCACAGATATCTGATTATTAGGAAATATCTTAACACAGCTCAGTTCAACTTGAGAAATACCTGGTACATCAAAAGCCTCTCACATCTTTTCTTCCACAAGAGGTGATCATAGTAGTTGTCATGTTGTTATCGGTTCTTTAAGGAGGGCACAATTAATATTCTCTAACACATCATTTGCATCTTTGCATGGATATGGCCGAGATCTGTTCTGGCATCCTTTTCCACATACTTCTTGGCCAAAGACAAATTTCTGACCTCTGCTAGTTTGCAGTCAGTCTGTGCTAAATCTGAAATTCTAGATCCAGAAAGTAATAAAATAACATAAAACTTTGCTAAATGTGAACTGAATTGTAAGATGAGTTCTTTGTTGTCTTAGAGACTCTCAAACACTAAATAATGAGATCATCTCTGGCCTCAGGCTTAGATCCTAAAGCTTATGCACCCACAGGAATTTATGAATTTCTACAGTCTCATCAAAATCAATATGAGTATTCATGAGATAAAAGTTACTTGTATCCTTAGGTCTTCTCAAAGTCAATGCCTTTATTATTTGGATTCAGGCTCAAAGTTTTCAGTGACCCGCTGCATCAGCGGCTCGCTCAAAGAATACAGAGTTTATGGCTTTCATAGTGGATTGGAAGACTGATGCTTCCTCCCCCTCATCTTCACGTCCTATTCTGTGTGCTCTGAATACCTCAGCGTCCCGATATGCCTAATCCCCTGAAGGCACCTTAGAGCTGAGGCTCCCGACAAGTTCTTCTTTGTATGGCCACCAATTTGTTTTGTGTATTGGAAATTATTCTGTGTGTGTGTGCTGGGGAATGTAGTGGGAGATGGCAGCTTGTTGGTGAATTGGTTTGCCTCTGTCCAGTTCTCTCTTTTTAGCCTGTTTAACCTATACTTGGCGAGCTAAGCCCTTTGTGTTAGTGGCAGCTCATTAGCACTTCACTAATTAGATTTCATCCCTGACCTGACCAGTGCCAACTGGTAACACAATGAGATGGCAGCATCTATTTTCTGTTTTCCTAGACATCAAAAGAAACCTCTCCCTCCTGTTTATCTCTTCTGTAACAACCACCCCACTAGTTTCATATTTCCTTCATAAAGAAGTGTTTTATTTTCACCCTTTGAGAGTGTCCGAGCCTGCAGGTCTACACAATTACTGCTGTATAGGAGAAGCAGTAAATTCAGATCCTTTGTCCATAACATTAAAATATTTCCTTGAATTCTGTAAAGAATTTCTTGCATCATACTTATTGTCAGTAATTTCCCTGTCACCTTCCCATCTTTTTATGTGCTCTTTTAAAAAGATCATGATTTTCTTAATGTTAAAAAATAAATCACTGACAAGTAGTTTTTTTAATTCCAGATTTTCAAGGCACTTTGAAACATTTAGCATTTGCCTTTGTTGAGACTTTCATCTACTAGACAAAATCTCTCCGAGACCCAAGACTCAGAAAGTTCCCGTTAAAATAAGTTTACTAGAAGTTTCTTTGCAGCACAGGAAAACTTTTAATATTTCTAGCAGTAATATCTCTAGCACTTTTGCTCTCCCAGAGTAAGGAGATCAAATCTACTCTAAATCAAGAAGTACATCCAGCACTTCACCATGATTTCTAGACAAAACCAGCCCATGTAGTATCTACCTGGTTTGTAAAAGCTAGAGGCAGCCAAGTGCTTCCTGCTGAGAAAACTCAATGAAAACCACATTCCCAGTTTGTCTCACATCATCCCTTCTTCAGAGATTCCACCTTCAGAGGTTCAGAGGCCAAATGCTCTGAAGTCTACTGAATGTTATGAGTGATGAAACTCCAGTGGAGGACTAGAAAAAACTACTATGCCCCTTTCCTGAAAAATTACAGCTAATCAGGCCTGAAATAACCACAGTTCAATACTTTGGGAAATACAGTTGGTCAGGTCAAAGATGAAGAGATCAGACCTTATAGGAATAAAGGTGAACAATAAATAGAGCCACAGGCTCAGCTAAACTGACACAGGGGCTAAATGCACGGGTAAATAGAAAAGAGGAAACACCAAAGTAAGTTTTGTGAGAACACAGCAAACAGAGTGGATGCAATATGAGCACCCAAGGAAAGTGTATGTAGAACATTTAATGTCTTACCCAAATAATTTGGTTTCAGGAATGTAGTTACTGTTGGCCTTACAATGAACAGGTGTTTATTAGAACAAATAAAGTTTGAGTCCGCATAAAGTTCCTACAAGTCTGCCCAGAAAGCACAATTAGGTTTGGTAAGGATATTGAGTACTGTCTAATAATAAAAACAAACCAAGTCATTGCAGTAGGTTGTGTAATAGGAAACCTTTCTTAATGAAGTATCAGGGCCTCTGGCTACCGACAGAAGATCCTGAGCATAAATTAATTTAAGCCATGAAGCAAAGAGCAACATCCTGTGTTAAGCATTAACAGTGGATGACTGTGAAAGACATCGTGGTACAAACAGACAATCAAAACCCTCTCAGAGAGCAAATACTAGGTCATCAAGTGCATTTTAGCAGGTATTTTTTAGCAGGTATTTGGCCAGAATGCATCTTATTGATTTGTGTGAGAACGTTTCATAGTCACTTGGCTGGGACAAAAAAACCCAAGCCCCAAATTTGGAAACCAGTGTTGTGTATAAACTGAAAGGGGTTTTCTCTACCTCCCTGAAAGTCTGGAATAACAGAAACAATAGGATCTCAGTAAGATTTGGAAACTGTATTTACATCAGCTTCACATAACACTTGGCATTCCCAGTATCAGAGGGAAAACAAAGCAAATCAGCATCTCCTCTGAAATGGCTGCAGTCCTGTACCTTAGAATCATGGAATCATCATGGCTGGAAAGGACCTCCAGGGTCTTGTTTTACCTGCACGCAGCAGGAACACGTATAAAGAGTACCGAATCTCAGATTTTGCAGCTAAAAGCAAAAGGGGATTTAAGGGAGCACTACAGTACCTGGCACATATTTCTTCAGAAATCTAAGAGATTTCTAAATCTTAAACCTTGTGATTTGAATAGTCACAGCCAACAGAACAGCACCCGTTACAAAATACTCCATAGTCTTGGAAATTAAGACAGATGACACTGGGCACACAGTTGGTCCAAACCCACACCTGTAGTGGCTGTAACAGTGAGGGTTGTGGTATTTGTTTCAGATTTCTGAGGAGAAGAGGAATCCTGATGAAGTTCATCAGGACAACTGGAAAATACTATATTCAAGGAGAGATCTTTAGCTACATAATTAGAGCATAAGGGACAAATTATTTGCTTCATATGACAGACTGCTAGTGGTAGTTTTTCTCTATCTGTGTAACTGATCCCAAGTTTTCTTTCATTCTTGGAGTATAAGGCTATGTATAAAAAAATATACACAGTTTTTCCTGCATTGTTAAGGGTTTAACCCCGATGACAAAATTAAAGCAATTTAGCTAAAGTGCTCATGGGTCAAAATATAAAAGTACAGGGAGAATTGGAGAAAAAACCCAAACACATATGAATTATGAGTAAAAAACAAAACTAATTTGATTCAAGGAGAAAAAGCAACAATACTCTTCATTTACCCAACATCAAAACCCCACAGTTATTGAGTCAGCATCCCCAGATGTATTTTGAAGATCTATAGATGTGGCACTTGAGGACATGTGTTAGTGTTGGACTTTGCAACAGTAGGTTAACAGGTCTCTGCAAATGAAGAGACTTCTTTGTAAAGCCAGGTGATTTTTATCCTAACATGCGAGTTTTATCCTAACTTAAATATTAACCAAGATTTTTTTTCCTTCTATGCAGCACATTTTTCATACCATGAACTATATCTAAACTGAATCAACTAAGATATTAAGTGTGTTGCTACAAGTTGTGTACCCACCACAAGCTCCAACTCAGTTTTCCCCTGTGCCAATCGTGAAGGCATGGCCACACCAAGATGTATTGCCCACAAGGGCTGACACAATGTGGAACTGAAAACTTTCTGCTCCTATTCATTCAAACCCTTTTTGTTGCTCCTCTGAAAAAGAATCATGACTTCTGCACAGCTCTTCATTAGCAGCACTTCCCAATCTGGAGGCTATATCCCCATGACTATTCAGTATTACAGAATCACAGAACATTAGGGATTGGAAGGGACCTCGAAAGATCATCCAGTCCGATCCCCCTGACACAGCAGGATCACCTAGACAAAGTTGCACAGAAACACATCCAGGCAGATTTTTAAAGTCTCCAGAGATGGAGACTCCACAACCCCCCTGGGCAGCCCATTCCAGTGTTCCATCACCTTGACTGTGAAGTTCCTTCTGATATTTATATGGAACCTCCTGTGTTCCAGCTCACACCCACTGCCCCTTGTCCTATCACTAGATGACATTGAGAAGAACCTGGCTCCATCCTCCTGCCACCCACCTCTCACGTACTTATAAATATTAATGAGGTCACACCTCAATCTCCTTTTCTCCAAGCTGAAGACGCCCAGCTCCCTCAGCGTCCAATTGATTTATATTTGTGACAGATGAGCACTGATTAAATTGCAAAAGAATTATAACCTCTCACCCCCAAAAATGACATTTTTGAAAAGAAAACTAGATATTACCAAATTTTATGTCAGGATCTGAACTTATCATAAGCACCAAGGACCCATGAGGCAGAGTAACCACCATAGTCTTATTTCTAGCTGCAGGAGTATTCCCTGTTGTTCAGGCAGTGAGGAAAACAGCCACAAGGCAACCCACTAATGAGCATCTGAAAACCTGGCTAGAGGCAGAGCTGGTGAACCTCTTACACGGCTGATGGTGAAAAAGGTGCTGTGGGACTCCAGGACTTCTGTACAGCGTACTGTTACAGAAGGCACGCACCACAGCACGACTTCCAAGAGCTTTCTGCTGTGTCACAAGCATAAAAGGCAACTTCACTACTTGCCTTCAGCTAGAGGGATGCCTTTCTATATTAGAGTAGCAGCAAGGGCTGCAAAACACTATCCAATGAAAAGCAACCCTTGCTTACTACATCAAGCTTTCTCTAGGCATTAAAATGCTGAAACTGAGCTGCCACCATAAATGGGTGTAAAAAGAAAAATATTTCTATTTTACTCTGTGACAACCAAGCTCCTCACAACATTTGGAAAGTATTTAAACTTGAGATTGTGAATGCTGGAATAAGCAAAACAAACAAGATTAAGTTTTTCAGAAGTATTAAGGAACAATAGACACAACTTGTCAACAATTTATCTTGATAAACTGCTTAATTGGAAATTAGAATGATGTATTGGTTTTATGTAAGCTGTTGTTTCTGTCTGTCTCAAAGGTCCCTTTTCTATAAAAGCTGTATTAATTGATTTTCATAATGAAAAAATGAAGAAACCCTGTTTTCTCCCCTCCACTCATCTAGATTGTGGTCTCAGAACTAAATAAGCAGAAGGGAAAACTTGGAGCTGATTCATGTTGTGAAGAAAGTTGATCCTTGCAAAAGAAAGGAAACTTCATGCCTTCCAGTATCTGAAGGGGGCTACAAAAAGGCTGGGGAGGGACCTTTTAGGATGTCAGGTAGCAACAGGACTAGGGGGAATGGAACAAAGCTGGAGATGGGTAGATTTATACTGGGTGTGAGGAGGAAGTTCTTCACCGTGAGAGTGGTGAGAGCCTGGAATGGGTTGCCCAGGGAGGTGGTGGAGGCCCCGTCCTTGGATGTGTTTAAGCCAGGCTGGATGAGGCTCTGGCCAGCCTGATCTAGGGTGGGGTGTCCCTGCCATGGTAGGGGAGTAGGAACTGGATGATCCTGTGGCCCCTTCTAACCCTGACTGACTCTATGACTTGGCCTAGGTGATCCTGCTGTGGCAGGGGGATTGGATCTTTTGAGGTCCCTTCCAATCCCTAATGATTCTATGATCCTTCTCAGAAGAGACTCAGAGTACACACAAGACACAGTTGTACACACCTGTTCTGCCTCATTTCAATGGCAGACAAAACTTCACCACCCTCACTGTAAGGGTTAGTGGCAGACTGCATCGAGAAGAGTAAAACAGGAGAAGACCATTGCTTGATAAATCTACCCAGCACTTACCCACATTTTGCAGTGTCTGTCCCACTGCATACCCTCAAGACAAACACAAGCTCAACTACAGAACCACTTAGAACATCCCCTGTCAGCACGGAGATGCTGCACTTTGTGAACAGCCTAATTACCTCAACAAAGAATAACAAGACTTTTTTCTTTCAGGCCTAAGGAATGTGCCAAAAAAGGTGTCTGAATTAATTACTGTGAGGGCAAAGTGGGCGAGGTTGGACTGATGAAAAGGTCTTGGACTATAACAGAAGCCATTAGCAGGAAGAAGAAAACAGTGCTGAGAGCTGGGCTGCACTGGCTGTACAAAGACCCTGGCTACTAAAATATACAGGAGAGCAGAATAAGTAGTATAAGAAGTAGACAACAAGGGCTATCAGTGAATGATTAGATGAGACATTTCAGGGAAAACTTGTATGGAATAGGGGAGAGGGAAGATGTGTCAAAGATGCAGGTGTTTAAAGTAGCTTGTGTGAGTAAAGAAAAACTGGCAAGAAGGTGGAGGAGGTGAAGTGAGATCATAAACAAAGCCTGGAAATTACAGAGACAAGGATAACGAGCCTGGCACAAGAACTACGGATGGAAAGAAACACGATAGAAAGCATTTTAAAAAAGAGCACAGCAAGGTAAAACAGGAGGAAGCTTACATTAATCAGCACACCTTCTTCTCATACTTGAAGCAAAAATCCCCAAATTAATTCCCTTGAAAACCCCCGTAACTTCACTTACTTAAATGGCAGCAGTTTGCATAGTTACTCCACTGGCTCAGCTTTAGGGGTCCACATGATGGAGCTTTCGGATAAGTCAGAGGGAAGGGCACAGGGAAGATGAGTGAACTAGAATCCTCCTATTTAAAGACTGCATTAAAGTGACAGAATTAGGATTCTAACCTTCATGCAGTGCTTTCCAAATCCAAGCTATATTTATACTCACAAATCGAAAATTCACCTTGACCCACGTCACGGTTTTCTTCTCTGTGAGAAGCATACAGAAAGAGAAGCCATTCACCTTGACTGTTAGGTCCTCAGACTAAATCATTCAGTCTCTTCAGCTTTGCTTCTGTTTCAAGACATGTGGCCCAGCCTTTTCCCAGCTTTCCTCCCAATTTACTGTCACAGTTAGTTTGGAAGCAAGTGGCTGGGTTCATCTGTGCTATTTTCCCTTTATAACAGCTCCTGGTGGCTCTCACTGCTCTCATTAAACTTAATGCTTAGTCAGCTGTTCCCTATCTTCAAATGACGACTCTTTACATCCATTCCCTTCACCTTGCACGGTGGCAAAATGCAGCACAAGTGCAGATGAAGTACAACCCACTGATAGAGGCAGCTCCCCTCCTAAACATCCTAACTATGAACATATGGTTTAACACTATCTGCTTGGTGCCAAAGTGGCTGGAAATAAAACTTATGGCAGCTTATTTAGTGTTTATTCAAATGGCTGCATCACAGAACGAGCAAAAGCTATGTCTCTGTTTCTCTTAGCAGCAATAACACAAGTTCCATCTGCCTCTGATGGCCAAAGAAACTGCCATGACAATTTGTCACCCTGCCAAACAGATTACAGGTAACACTTGTTCAGCTTCTAATATTAAGTGTACTACTAGTTTTAACTTCTAGTTAAAAAAGTGTTAACTAGTAATACTTCTTGTAGGTTCTAGTTGAGTTAGAATATATTGTTTGCGAGAAAACCAGTGGCAGTTTGACGAGTATATCAACTTATCAATGTCCTTTCGGGCTTTAATTAACTTCTGTGGCTGTGTGCTCTGTGTAAACCTGAACTTGTATCTGTGATGTGAAAAACAGGCTTCCTGTCTGAGAAGCTGAGCAGGAGGTTATTTGTGTTACAAAGATCTTTACAACTGGAACAGTGGGACTCTCTCAAAAAGAATCATTGCCTTTTAGCAATGTTTAATCTCAGAAATCTACTGGGGGATAACTGGGTGAAATATAATGCTTGTGATATACTGTGGAAACAGGTTAATGATCTAATGATTTCTCCCAGCTTTAAAATCTATTTCCTCTGACAATAACTCAGTGTAGCATAAGAGCACCCTGGTCTGTGCACTCTGATTCTCACAGTCATTAGTGTGATGTGGATCAGTGGGATGATTCAGAAAGGATAACTTTTCAAACATTCACAAGCACAGGCCTGGAGACAAACATTGGCCCTGGAGCAGAAGAGTGATTTTGCAAGATGCTTTGGAGAGATGATGGCTTTGATGTGCAGGGTGGAGGTAGTGACGTCACTCAGACCTGGCGTGAGGCATTCAGACCAAGCTAATGGCAGTGTGTGTTCTCACCTAGCACCTGCCTGACCAATACACTGTCACTTCCTAGAACAGAGCCCACAAAAGACCTTCCATTTGATCTTGGGAAAAAATTCCAGAGCCCAAAAATTTATTCATCCCAAAGGATTATCATGCTGGAGAAAGAGTCTTCTCTGGTCTTATCCATGACAGTGGGGAAGAGAAGCTGGAAAGTTGCTCAGCAGAAAGAGACCTGGGAGTATTGATTTACTACAGGCTAAATATGAGTCAGCAGTGTGCTCAGATGGCCAAGGAGGCCAACAGCATAGAATCACAGAATCATTACAGACTGGAAGGGACCTTGAAAGATCATCTAGTCTAATCCCCCTGCAACAGCAGGATCACCTAGACCAAGTCACACAGGAACACATCCAGGTGGGTGCATCTTAGTTTGTACCAGAGTGTAGCCAGCAGGAGTAGGGAAGAACAGAACCACCTTAGAGTACAGAGAAACAGTCAAGTAACAGGCTTGAGACTATTCAGCAGCTGTACTTCCAGGATTAGCTTCAATACAAAATCTAAGGTCTTAATTCAGGCCACACATCTGATTTCCATGACTGGTTGTGATGAATAACTGCTTCATTCCTGTATTTCCCTGTGTGACTCGGTCTAGGTGATCCTGCTGTGGCAGGGGGATTGGACTGGATGATCTTTTGAGGTGCCTTCCAATCCATAATGATTCTATGATTTTCAGTCTATTGGTGATTTAAGCAGAGAATCACTACGTGGATCAGTACAGCCTTGCACAGAGAAGTGAGAAATACAACACAATCAAGCAATTAAACTTCTCATGTCTGAGAAGATAGAGAAAAATCTCAAAGATGGTTGCCGACCAAACTCAGAAAAACAATTTCGCAAATAAGGTACTAGGAAGGAAATGAAACAATGTGAATGAATGAGATTAATGGGGAAGAAGTGAATGAAATTAAAGCCAAGGGGTTCTCAGATGAAATATTTAAAATGTGTCTTTAATTGGGGAAAAAAAAAAAAGAGTAAAATTATCCGTGAATAATTGAAGGAAAAAATTGTGGGTCATTTTCTGGATCTTTACTCACGATTCACTCTTCTAGTTAAAATATTTTACTCAAATTCTACAGATGGTAATAAGCTCCCAGCTACTATACAACAAGCCATGTAAAGAAAATTCCAGTCACATGGCTAGGGAAGCAGAGTTAAAAGGGGCAGGTTACAGAGGAATTATTTAATTCAACTGTCAACACTAAGGTGTTTAACATCAGCTAAAATATCTTTAACAAATTAAACTAAATAGACGACTCTGAATTTGTCCTGTGTTTCCTCTTTCCTTCCACCTCCATCCTCAAATAACGTATTAATTCAAACACTTTTGCATATAAAGGAAACACAGCAGAACCTGTACAAAGCTGTATTGAATCGTAAAGAGTATGGAAGTTGAAGGCACCTCAAGAAGAGACATAGAGGGTATTTTTTTCCAAGGCAAAGGATTTGTACATCCTGGAAAAATACTGTCAAAAAATTGTAAGCAATGTAAAACGAAGCCTCATTCTCTATTCCATTATGGTCTGTTAGATTTTCAGTTTGACTGAATATCCTTTTAGTTTTTCCTCTATTAACATTTCAGTTTCACTTCTTAGCCCTCCTGCCTTTAACTGTTTTGTTGGCATGCCAAGTCTGTGAAACCTCAGTGATTTCAGATTACATAAGAGAAAGTAATCTGCCTCTGGTTCTCACGCTGGAACTACGCAGATGTCTCCTAGCTCTGTGGAAGAAATGACTGTATGCATTACACCAACAGATAAAATGTCTAGTAAAACATCACATTTTACTTTAGATAAGCCAATTCTAATTAGAAAACCTCAATCTGACGAAGAAGGAATTAACTTTCTTGAATCAATGTAATTTTTGAGTTCCAAAGGAAAAGTCTTTTCATTGTAAGTGTCCATTTGTTTAATGTTAAAGTGAGAAGAACCACTGACGTCTTGCTAATGGAGCCTTTAGCTGCATAAACCCAACAGTGAAAACCATCTCGAAAGTATTCCTGTTCTACAAATTTTAACTTAGTATCTCAGAAAAACATCTCAGGGATCTTTAATGATTGTTATTAAGTTTACTGGGCTGCAAAATGTTATGAATAGTTCAATTTAAGCTGCTAGCCTGTCTGTTTGTATTTGCACCACAGAAATGCAGCTCCACTTGCTTGATGTTTGAATTCTTTTGTCAGTCAGTGGAAAACAAATTCACAGTTGCAAAATAAGTGCACAAAAAAGCCAGTACTATTGTGTGCTCGTACTGTTATGCTTGTCCAAGGGGCAAGATATGAAAATGCTGCAAAAGCCACAGAGTGGCTTCAGCTGGAAGGGACCTCAGCCATCACCTAATTCAAATCACCTTCCCATGGGCAGGAGCACCTCTCACCAGACCATGTTGCCCAGAGCTCCATCCAAGCTGGCTTTGAATGCTTCCAGGAATGGAGCAGTCACAGCCTCCCTGGGTAACCTATTCCAGTGCCTCAGCACTCTGAGAGTGAGGAATTTCTTCCTGAGATCCAATCTAAATCTTCCCTCTTTTAGTTTGAAACTACCCTACCTTGTAATACCACTAAAGACCCTTGCAAAAAGTCCCTCTCCAGCTTTCCTGTAGCTCCCTTTAGGTACTGAAAGGCTGCTATAGAGTCCTCCCCGGAGCCTTCTCTTCTCCAGGCTGTACAACCCCAACTGTCTCAGCCTGTCTTCATAGGAGAGGTGCTCCAACTCTATCTTGTGGCCCTCATCTTAATCTACTTGAATAGGTTCATATCTTCCTCATGTCCCAGTGCTGAGCACGATGCTCCAGGCAGGAGGACAAATAAACCTCTCTCAGTCTGCTGGTCACACTTCCTGAGAGTCAGCCCAGGTTAAGATTGTCTTTCTGGGCTGCAAGTGCACACTGCTGGCTTCTGTTCAGTCTTTCACCCACCAATATCCCCAAATCCTTCATCACAAGGCTGCTCTCAATGCACTCAGCATTCAGCCTGCATTTGTGCTTGGAATTGCTTCAATACCTGTACAGGACCTTGGACTTAGCCTGGTTCTACTTAAAGAATAATTTAATGAGTTCAGACTTCTGGAGTCCAACAATTTGCAATGTCCTCTAGAGTAAAATGTCTGCTACCATCTGCCTACATACATGTTTTGGGTTTTTCTGATTTTAACTTCTTTTTTTGAAAGATTTACCTACTGTCTGCCAGCGTTTCAGAAAATACAATAACTGTAAGCAAAAATAAAACAAACCCCAAAAAAAGCATCAAGGCAGGCTGCATTTCCTTTTCTCCAGTGTTCAGGGGAAAATGCCTCCTCAGACCACAGATTTCTTCCTTTTGACACTTTTGCCTAATAGTAATCAAACAGCAAAAAAGAAAAATTAAAAAAGCCTCAGAAAACACCAAACCCAGACACAAACCAAAACTAAGAGTAAAAACATTCCACACAGAAAGGATGAGTTGGTCGTGTGAGGACAGTTCATTCTAATCCATCAGAGCACGAGTCACCTTTCAAGACTTGCACGGCATCACCAAACTTCCTCTTTCTCCCTGAAGCTCTAAGATGATAAAATTCCATACCTCATGAAAATCCTGTGGAAATGGAGAATCATAGGTGAAACAAGCAAACAAGGGAAAATCTTATTTTCTCAGTGTACTGTGCAGTGGTAAAAGAGAGCTTGTTTTTGTGCCGGGTTTCCTCCCCTCTACGTGATATGTAGCTGTTAGACTGCACCATACTGAACGAATCCCATATGCAGACAGAACACTTGCACACATAGAATCATAGAATCATTAGGGGCTGGAAAGGACATCGAAAGATCATCTAGTCCAATCCCCCTGCCACAGCAGGATCACCTAGACCAAGTCAGGGTTAGAAGGGACCACATACTCCGAAGGAAGTCTGCGAATGGATTACCAGCTTTAACAACTACAGGACATTCTGTTACTAGAAACATTTCAGGATGCTTGTTTTTTTTCTAAACAGCTACTGCATTTAAAATACCCTTCAAGATTCATCTCTTGCACCTACGACCCACTCTAAAACGCCTCCAGCTGCTGAGGGATATACTGCTGTCTAAATGCTGGATCACAATGCAGCTTCATTCAAATTCTGATATTCTTGGGTTTCACATCAGCCCGAAGGTAATTCCAGTGCAGATGGGCAGATCACAGAATGTGATTCAATTTCTAGTTCTAATATCACCTTATAATAAAATCACTTCTTATATAACCTCTCTCAAAGATTTCGGAACTGAAAGGTACCTATTCTCCTCATACACCAAAATGATCCCTGAAGTGCAGGTTGCCAGTTTTTGTAAGCTTGTGCTTGATCCAACCTCAAGCTAGTAAAATTTATTAAAATATCTGTTATTTCTAAATACCAGTTTGTTTCATGGAAATTCTCCAGGTTGTCCTGGCTTTTAAATGAATTGGACCATTTCTAATGCAACCCTTAAATTCTACAATACTGTTACCAGGGGTATCAGCTCTGACAAAAAAACCTCTCTGTGGCCTCACCGGGCAATTATTAGCTCCAGCCTAACTTTCAAATGCCTCTGAGACTTTTGTATTAGCATTAGGAGTTCTGACAGTAACCAAAACAAATATACCATAGCCTGGGAACTAAAACTAAAACACTTGTTGCTGGCTCTGTGTGGGAATGTGCTGTGTTTCATGCATCTTTCACTTCTCAAAGTGCTGATGTGGAACAAGACCTCTTCCTTCCATGTCTCTCCTTATTTTACTATCTGTGAACTGTCAAATCAGATGAAGATGAACCTTCCCTGCACACAGGTACACACTGATCTCTCCTCTTTGTTCCTGTCTGCCCTAAGCTTTATTCTTCTATGTTGGCCATTACTTTCTGACATGCTAAATGTACTACTTTCAGCATGGCCACAAGAATTACTGCGTTAGGAAATGGCAGTAACCTTCATTACAGGAAAATGACAGTGGAGTGTTGTCCAGGGAGACTGGATCAGTTCTAACTGATTGATTCCGAAGATGCCCGTGTGTCTTATAATAATTATCACTATCTAGTGAAAGCGAGAGCATGTCAGAACACATCGTGACATCACGGAATGGTGTAGGAAAGAACCTTAGGCTACACTTACAAAAGTGCACTGAATCTGGAGGGAAGTCCTTGAAGAACTGTTGGCTTTTTTGTCTGATTAGTTCTGAGCATTGAAGAAGCAAGTTCTGAGCTGAGAAGCAGCAAGGTTTGCTTCCTACACAATGTGTTTAAAGCACAGCTTTGTACTTTAGCTTTCATTCATGCTGTAGGGTGACCCTCTGGATTTTTCTTAGGATTCACAAAAGGCTGATTGTTAAATGAGAAGGAATAACCTACTGATCTCAAACGAGGGAGAGGATTCACAGACTGTCGATAAACACATCAGAAGGAAGCTAAATCCACAAGCTAATTAAATTCTGTACTTTAAGTCTCTACAGATGAGCAGAGGCAGGCTAAACTATGTTTCAGAAGACTCTCTGCATAGTGCCCTCATTATCTGGATGTAGTTGTTACCTGAATAAATACAACATTCTTTAGACTCCACTGTTCAGTTCCATTCATCTTCTGCCTGACTAATGAAAGTGCATTTGACAAAGCAGGTTAATTATGTTGCTCCAAACTAACCCTGAGAGTATCTGAGGAAACAACATGAGGTTCTCATGCAGTGCCCAGCTACCAGTGAAAGAAGGTTGCTAGAGTAACTGGTTTGGATTGTTGTCAGGAATCCTTTGATCCCTGTTTCAAAGACCTTGAGCAGCATCGGGGATGTGTGGGTAGCACCAGGTCAGGGTGCAGTATTTCAGCAGTGACCGGCCTCGTTACCTTTCATTCAAAATAGCAATTTTCTCAAAAAGCCCTTCCCTCCTGAAACAGAACTTTAGTCACAGGCACCATCATCCAGCAGTCAGCAAAAGTCATGGTGCTGCTCCATTCAAAAGCAGAATTTCATCACATTGGAGGTTTCAATCCCTCTGAAGAAGCATGCTTCTGATCTGAATATTCCATGCAAAGCAGAAGACTGCTAAAGAAGATACGAATCAGCACTGTGGCTAGGAGTGGAACAAAATTGCTTCCCCACACCTCTTTCCCTAGCGCACTGTAAATAATCTTCTGCTTTTGCTGCGTGTTGTGTGATCCTGTGCTTGAACCCCTGACTGCATCTGAGAGACAAGGGAAGAAAGAGGAGTATGCAAATATTGATGAATTTAAGATAATATGAAATTAAGAAAGTGGGAAAAATCTTCCCACAGAGAGATGTTTTAGGCTGTGTTGCAGCATCCAAAGAAACGAAATAAGTTCTTCAATTCCTTAAACCTAAAGCACAAAAATAGAATAATGAATACTTCTGCAATGACGAGAAAATTGCTGGGTTAAACCAACATGTTTCTTTTCTTACTGTTCATTTAAACTTTATAATATTCTATTCTCACCTTCCCACATTTCATCTTAGAAAGGACAGAGGTCCTCTTCAAGTCTCAGAAACACTAACATGAATCATACTCATAATAATGACACTGCATCCAGGGCTGCATCCAACCAGTGTGGCCAGCAGGTGATTCTGCCAGCAGTGTGGTGGGGGAGGTGATTCTGCCCCCCTGCTCTGCTCTGGAAAGACCCCACCTGGAGTGCTGTGTCCAGCTCTGGAGTCCTCAACACAAGAACAACATTAATGTTGTGGAGTGGGTCTGAGGAGGGCCCCATAAATGATCATGCTTGCATCTCTGTACCTAGAACTGTTCTGATGGATTTGCATTCCGTACTCTTGACCATGTGGTGTCCCAGCTCTGTATCAGAGCCCAAAAAGAGCATTTTTCTATCTCAGGCTTGACAAAGAAGCCTGAATACACAAACCAGATACTGACCATTACATGCACTAATTACAATGGCATTCTGCTCTCCAAGAATGAACTGGAAATATGATTCCTCCAAAACCTTAACCTTGTGTGCTTTGTCAGGTCCCTCTTTATATGAGGAGGAAAACACCACTTCCCCCTCAGTCTTCCTTTTGTCAGTGCAGACCCTTATCTTGTAAGTGTTAACGTATTCGATTGCATTGACACCGAGCACAAAATCAAAGGAACAATGTGACTACTCAGAAGCTTGAGGGTAATCTCCAGCATAAGTGTTTCTGTGATGTAGGTCTTAGGCTGTAAAGAGTGCACGGCAAGAATTTCCTCTTGATAAAATGCGTATTTGCCCAAGACAGAGATTTGATTTGGACTAAGCACTACTACTACCAGACACTACTAACAATGAGTCTCATATTCATAATTACATGGAACTGAAAACTGTGCAAATGTAGATGGACAAACCTAATTTATTTGATAATCAGCTCCGTTGGAATTAAGTAAGAGGGTTTTTTTTTGGAGAGGTCAGGCAGGACACAAACTCATTTAAAATGCCTTTTTGCATTCATTTCTTTCATTTCCCCAAAGGCATGAACAAATTGCTTACAATTTTTCACTTTTCATTTTGCCTGAATAATATATCGAGAACTCGCGACGACATGTTTTATTACTCCGAGCAGCAAGCCTCATCTAGTCTAGTCTTCTAGAGAGCATAAGTCCAAGGCTCTCTCACTTGCTGCTTTTTAAAAACACATAAAGCTCTGCTAATGTAAACTGCACTTTTTCATTCTTCAGTATCTGGGGTGTATCAGCTAATTACACCCTTTAATTACATTTTTAAGTATGACCTAAGTTCTGTTTCACCTGTTTGGAGCTCTGCAAGTGGCTTTGTCCTGAAACAAGAGAAAAAAACGAGGGGTTTTTTTTCCTTCACAGCCATTGTTCTGATGGATGACTTGTTTGCATGCAGGAGACTCGGAATGTTTTCCAAGTTTCTTGATCAAACCTGGATATTTCAGTTCTGTAGTGTGTTCTAAGTACCACATTACTACACATTTCCCCCTCCTTTCCACCCGGAAAATGGATGCTTGTTAAAACACATCCTTATTCAGTTGTTTTGGTTTTTTTTACAAATTTTCATTAGCTTTTTTTGGTACCTAAATTTTAATTACACAATTATTTCTATGTATGTATACATTATTTAATCTCTTAAAATTAAGGCAAACTTCCTTAAAACTTGAAAAACCCAACAGATCTACAGTGAAAACAAAGCACTTGCATTATAATTCAATCAATAATTTAAAGACAGGAACATAATATCCTCTCAGCCAGGATGTCTTGATTCCATCCCCTTCATAGTATTTAATATACTTTTTTCCTACATATTATTATCCAAACCAAGTAGTGTTACCAGTGGCCAGAGGAATTACTCCTACCGTCTTCTCTTTGGTTGCTAATGCACATTCTTTAATCTGTACTCATTACCTTTCCTTTCTAACTTCCATCAGTCTTAGTCAGTGTTTTTAATGCCCTCTAAGTGATTTTAATGCTCCTTTTTCAAGGTGTCTATTCTCCACAGCTCTTCTGCCATTACCTTTTGTGTCTGCTTTTGTTCTAGCCCTAAGTTTTAGCAGTCTGAGAACTACTGTATCATTTTTATCGTGTCTATGATGAATGTAGTCCCCGGAACACATATCTATTTATTGATATGGAACAATATAATCTCTCATTTTAAACCAGTAGTGCATTCTACAGTTGACACGCACTCTCTGTGGAAATGCTGCTCCTGCCAGAGTTGACTTAAGTTCCCCTTTCTCGTGCAGACAAAACCATTTTCCATGTAAGGTGCTTTGAAGAGCAGTGGACTGTTTCTTTGAGGTGTAGATGCTCTGCAGTCTCTAGACACCAGAATACAAATGCACCTACAAAGGATTTTTTTCAGTTTATAGTGCTACCAAAGAGAACTGACTTTGATCAGGTTTCATATTCCATCATCCCTGGCTATTCTTTGTTGCTAATAGTCATCCCTAACTCCATGGACAACAGTGTTCAACTCAAACCCTAAGGCATAAGAGGTTTTATGAATACTGGGAGTTTTCCCCTCTGTAGGTTAATGAGTCCTTAACCCTTTCCATGTAGAGCATTAGTTTCTATTTCTGCTGGAGAAGACAGTAAGGGGAAAGTACAGGTGCAGTTTTTCCTTTGGCACTCAGCTATATCATTCAATAATCAAAGACTGCATCTGTACCTTCTCACCCAGTCCAGAGACCGTTCTTACTTACTCAGTCAATTAGTCTCCTTACATTGAAGAGTCTTGTGCCACCACAGTTTAGCACCATTTTTCAAGGCAATCTACAGTTTCCCCCACCTGGATGTGTTCCTATGTGACTTGGTCTGCGTGATCCTGCTGTGGCAGGGGGATTGGACTAGATGATCTTCCAAGGTCCCTTCCAATCCCTGATGTTCTGTGATTCTGTGATTCTTTCTCCACCACACCTAAGCTATAGACTTCTACAGCAAATGTTTCTAGCTGACTCTTCGGTTGCATAAGTGCAAAAACTTAACATAGAATCATAACATCATTTTTGTTGGAAAAGACCTTTAAGATCACAGAGTTCAACCATTAACATAACCCCACCAAGACAGCTGCTAGATCAAGTCCCTAAGTCCCAGATCTACATGACCTTTAAACACATCTACTGTTCAAATGTGAGTCTTTGTGAAGTCTTTAAGAATGGTCCCAGAATGAATTGTGTCAGAACAGAGGGCATCTAGGTGTACAGAGGTGTGTTGGGTGACAGCAGGAAATTCAGGATGTATAGCTGACAATGAAAATGGAAGGAAAAAAACCCATAAGAATGGAAAAAACCCACCAAGACTTCTGCACACTAAAACAAACTATGCCGTTCAGATTCCCAATGGAAAAGGTAAAGGATAAAAATTAAATACTGCAGAGACTGTCACAGCAGGGGCTGAGTCCACATTAAGCAGGATAGTTATCGGAAAATATACTGCAAAGGCAACGAAGATGAACAGAAGTGTCATGTCAGTATCTGTAGTAGTTAGGGAGATGATAACACTGGTAATAAAATGGTCTTTCAAACCAGCTTCAAATGGGATTAGAAAAAAGTAAATGAAATTTGTAAATGCTAAGACCAGGATCTTTGGCAATAAAAGAGATAGAACTGCTGCTGCAAGGTATCATCATATAATAAATCAATCATCAGACCAAACTATAAAAAACTTAATTGAGACACAATTAAGAAATAGTACGTTCATTTTCAGACCAAAAAAAGCATCACAAAAGTAATGACTCCAAGAGAGAACTGGGCCAGGATTAATGGACAAAATCTGTTTGACTGGTTTCCCCCCACTCTGTATGATATAAATGTTCATTCCTGGAGTACTGGGTCATATGGTGTCCTCCAAAGGAGAGCAAAATACATTTTTCCTAATGCCAAATTTATCTGCTCGATGCAGAGACGTTTCAAGGGGTCCCAGGGTCTGGCAGTTAAAAGGAGGGAGTCAGATGCCTGAAGTTCAGATGGAGACACTTGGCCAGATAGCTGGTAAAAGAAGAAAGTTGCAGAAGATCTAAGAGCTTCCATTCAGACACAGTTTTCTGCAGGCAGCAGGTGGCCAGACGTGGCTGACATTTCTATTAGACACTAGACAAGGCTCTACAGGGTCTGCTGCAATTTCGGAAGCCATTGGGTGATTGAAGCCAAACCTAGATGCAAGGAATTGTCCTATAAAGAATTATACATTAAATCACTGAACTCCCCATAATGCAGCCAGTAAATTACTGACACCGAGGAGTCACTGCAGGTAAGTATCATGCTCGGAAATGGAGAACATCTTCCTGATGGTGAGATCAGTTCAGAAGAACTTAGGTAAGAGATGTCAGGTGTAAAATATGCCTCTTAATTTTTTTACATTTCATGTTCATGAAGCTTCTCTGTAAGACAGCAAAGCTTCCATTTTTGTGTGGCTAGTCCAAGGCACTGGTCTTATTCCTAAGGTTAACAAGAAGCAAACAACAACTTCTGCTTCATTTACACTAAAAGGAATTTGGTTTAGACTTTTACATCTAAAATAGATAAACAAAAGGTAAATATTTGGAGAAAACATATTTACATGAAGGAACTGTGTTCAGGAGACCTGGGCTTATTCCTTGTTTCGATACTGTGTAAACTGAGACAAATCATAGAATCATTAGGGATTGGAAGGGACCTCGAAAGATCATCTAGTCCAATCCCCCTGCCACAGCAGGATCACCTCCTTTCAGCTACATCCTCAGAAATTCCAGGAGAGTAAGATATGTTCAGTTGGATACTGAATTGGATATTCCACCTGAATAGAGTTGAATACGAATGAAACCGTGGCCGACAGGATGCCTCCATACAGGGGTGAGAAAGGAGTATAGACACAGAAGCCATTTGTCAGAACAGGGTGTCTTTCCTCATTCTGAGCCCTACAGAATGCTCTCTCCTACCTATTAAAACTAAAACCTATTTCTGAGTAAAGACTTTCTTTTGTTTTGATTGCATATCTCTGTTACAGGGAGAACTCAATTTCATTAGGGATGCTTACGTGTCACTCTTAATAATAACTGAATTAATGATAATTGAAATGTCTTTGCTTATACTATATATAAGTTAAAGGGGGCAAATTGGAATTACCTTTTTGTCCTCTGTATTTTGTCCTTACACTGGTTTTGCTGCTAAAATTTTATTGCCAAATACTGAAACAGTAAAACGAGGTAAAAGTAATGAAATGTAGTTTTTACTTCCCAAGCGACACTTCCATTTATACAGGAAAAGTGGTACCAAACATTTGTAACTTCCAGTTAGGCTACTTAAAGCAAATCTACTCTTTGCAAGCAGTTTGTTACAAATGTCTTCGAAAAATTCAGCATTTCCAAAAGGTATTTAATTTCTAGTTTGGTTTCTTCTGCTGAGAGAAGCTCAGGGTCTTGGTGGTATAGTAAATTATTTGCCAGTTAGGAGAGAGCCAGATGTTCAGAACGCTCCATCGTTGAAGCTTTTAAGAGATGTTTTAGTTATGTACCAGAATTAGCCATTAGCATTCAGTAAGGCACTCGTCAAACACCAGTGGTATAAATGTATTTGCTCTAAAAATTACTCATGCACGAGAGAGGGGGGGAAAAACATCAAGTACTCCCTAGTGCTGTGGAAAAGAAACTTAGTCAGACTTTAATTAGCACTTAGCAGTCATTTAATGAATATGGCCTCAAAGCCTAATCCATCAAACTATAACTAGAATTATCAGTGGTTTAAAAACTAGAAATTAATAAACAGGTTTAGAAAAATGCTACAGAACAGCACCAGGGAATGGCAGCTCTGAGAGTTCCAAGCCTGTGAGTCTGTCAGGTCTGGTTACCTCAGGAAATCATGTTCTGTGAAGACAACTATGGCTGCTGTCTTCACCAGTGAGCTGGTGCTTTTTCTAATCCTTCGGATTCTGAGTACTGCAAGATGAGATCTTGAGTTACCACTGCTGTAGTTTGAGTTTGGTGGGCCCCACCTTTGATGTCTGAGCGTCTAGAAATCAATCTGTTTGGGAAAGAGGAAATAATGGTTGGACAAGATTTGCTATGTTCTGTGTGTGGGGCTTTCTGTTCTGAGATCGGCGACACCTCACTGCATTCAGCGTGTCCCTGGAGCTTGGAGCATGGTGATGGAGGAGACAGTAGGGATCAGCAGAGGAGAAGTATATCTGCAAAACCATGATGTGGTGAAATGGAGGAAGAGAACTGTGTCTGCAGCTTGTGGACAGTAACACACTGGAGCATGGGATTCACCTGGAACATCTCCATTTCTAATTTGTCTATAACATTCCTATTGCACATGTTCTTACAGCAAATATCCTCTTAAGCAGACAAAAAAAATTGGCAGGAAGAAAACTCTGGCACCGGGAATGTAGGTTCATGACAGTGTGAGAATATAGAGGACACTAAAGCAGTACTTGGAAATAATAGTTTAGAAGAAAAAAAACAATTAGATCTCAAGAAACATCTGTTCCAAATGGTCACTGTGCTCATGTTTTGCTGAATAATAATAAGAAAAATTCTAATAAAGCCATCTGGCTTTAACCATCTTGAGGACACCTTAAAGAGGCTGAAAGAGGCAAGCGTAAGATGCTTCAGTGAAGCCCTGAATACTTACAGTTGACTAATGGCCCTTGAGCTTTTGATTCACTGACTTGCTGAAAACCTCTCTTCAAGACTACTTGTCCAACTTTGGGTGGTAAGTTCAGGAGACCATCAACGAGACAGAAGATAGTATCTCACTATTCCTGCATTCCCTTCCACATGTACTTGAAAACACAGACTAAAATTTGTTTGAAATATATGACGATGCTGACAGCAGACTAATTCTTGAAGCTACCTTTAGTCTGTCTCCATGCCACGCTGAAGATGTACTAACAGCTAGCGTGACAGTTTTGCTGCCTGCTTTAGCCACTTTACTTCCTCTGCTGTATCACGTGGTGCAGCACTTTCATGAGCTTGTCAGTCTGAAAAACAGCGCGTAGCCCTGCTGTGTACAGCACAGAGAGCTTGACCTACGCACCCTGCCTGTTAGAACCTTCATCTAACCCTTATGATACCTAAAAACAGACTTTCATGTGCTATCTGGGCAGAATCTCTCTAACTTTCACTTCTGTGGCTGATTTTTTAGTCCTTTTGGATGCTCTCAGCCTCACAGCTCAATGAAGCTGAGCAATACAGAGAACCTACCTCATTATAATGCCTCTGAACATCACTGGCATTTTGGCCTGAGCAATTTAAAAGACCAGCTGTGTAAGAGCATTTCCAGAAAAAAAATATTCAAAATCAGAATCACTATTCTTTAAATTAACACTTCAAGTGTCTCCATGGACTTTAAAGTCTGAAAACTGTTATTCTTCTCCCTCTGCTCTGAAGTCCCTTCAGTAGTGGCACACTGCTCTAAGAACAAAGATTTTCCAGCAGCTGCTCGAATGGGATGTCATGTTCCACTAAACCAGGCAAGGCCCTTGGAAAGGTTCTGAAAAGCTAGTGGTTGAACCCTTTTTTAGCTGTGGAATGTGCTTGCAAGGCTGCATAACTATTCCCCTAGTACATTTCAGCTCTGATAATTCAGCTCCACTGCTCAGCAGAGGGTTGTGAATCGAGAGGGTCTGGTACGATCCTGTGGGTGCGGGTGGTCGCTGCTGCCAAGATGAGCCATGCTAATGTAGTAAGATTTGAGGTCCTCCAAGTGACTGTTTTCAGGAGAGTGATTCATTGTACAACAAGTTCAAGATAAAATCCTCCAGCCTAGATCTTACTGATAAATGCTGATGCACTACTTGTTCCTGATCTCTTTTTTCACACCTTCCTCTGCCCAGGAGCCTTTTTAATGTTTTCCCCTGACTAGGTGCACAGAGTGGTACTTTTCCTACACGTTTTCCTCTATTTCCTATTCCATTGAAAATAGTAATTATTAAAAAAATATCTACCACTACACACTATTCACAGCAAGTCTTCACAGAAGGTTGTTACCATTAAAAGCTGAAGAGAAACTGTAAATTGACTTGTGTGTTTTCTGCAGAAAATGTTGGGTTTAAAAAGTTTGAAAGAAATGTTTCAGCCCCCCTACTCCTCTGTGTTCTCCCCTACCCCTGGCAACTTCCATCTCCTTCTTCTTCTCCATCTTGATGTATGTCTTGTGAGCATTTTTTTTGTGATGTGGTGGGGGGAATGAATTAAAACATATTGTTGCCTTCCCTCCCCAGGTTAAGGCACTTGTTTCATTGCCTACAGACTCATAAGTGGTTTTGTTAAACCCTTCCTTTGTTTCTGACACTTCAGCTGAAAGTCCTTCATTAGAATATGGTTGGAGTCTCTAACTCAGAACATTAATAAACCCCAGGTGGGAAGGATGGGATCTGGATGATCCTGTGGTCCCTTCTAACCCAGACTGACTCTATGACTTGGTCTAGGTGATCCTGCTGTGGTAGGGGGATTGGACTAGATGATCTTTCGAGGTCCCTTCCAATCCCTAGTGATTCTATGATTCTATGAGGTGGACACACGACCTAATAGCACCCCAAGTGGGATGTATGAGGATCCAGACAAGGACCCACAATAGATGGTGCACACTGGTAAAGTTCCACTACAGGTAACAGTAACACACATTTAAGTTATTTAACAGGGCCAGTTTGTTTGTATTTCTCTTTTTTAGATAAGAGATTTTGATTTGTGGAGACCTGTGGCACATAAATCCATGAAGCCCAATAGACAACTGTGATGTTTGAACTCAAAGTGCTGATAACTGTACACCTCATGCTGACACGTGGAATAGCTGCCAAGTAAAAATTATATACACCTCACTGTGCATTAGTTATGTCGATCATCTTCTAACACAACCACAAGATACAACAATCAAAAGGAAGAATATCAAAGATGCTGGCTCAGCTATTTTTCTCTGTCAAATCACAGGGAATCTATATGGTATTTTTTAATTTGTTAGGAAAATCATGTGATAATCTGGTTTTGCATTGCCAGCGTGTCCTGAGACGTGCTTGAGACGTGTTATGATGCCTCTGAGAACTCACTGACTGCAGTGGTCCCTGTAATGAAAGTTAGTGGCTACTCTAATACTCATTGTCCTGTTAATTCAGGAAATCTATTGAGACCCCTTACATGGCAAAATCCCCAGGAAGTTCTGTATTACAGTGCTTTATAAGAAATACTATCAGATGAAGTATTTTTCTATTTTTAAAAAATAAAAACATGCATAAAATTGTTCCTAGCTGTCCAGTGAAAAAACACTACTCTGCTACTCAGGCAAACCTAACTCCATGTTTCTTAGCTCCAATTTAAGCATAAGACTAAGATGAAGCATCCTTTAAAATATGGACATCTTTCTAATTCAGTTTTCCAGTGTTCAGTACTGACAGACTGAATTTCAGATATTAAGTAGTCAAAAAAACCCCCCGCTCATTAATAAGCTCCTTTCAAATAATTATTCATACAAAACATCTGCTAAGTGGTTTTGAAAAGAAAACTCAGGAAAATAATAATATGTTGGCAGCCATATTCTGAGCAGATGAAGAGATGACATCAGTGACTAAAGTGCACTCTGAATTGTTTGAGTCAATCTTTCAGTTATTCATCAGCCTGCCACACTATTCCAGGTGAAGGATCACTGCTGCTGTTCATCTCAGAAGGATGAGCTATTCAATTAACTAATCAGATATTGAAAATACAGAGGAATGAATCTTGCTAATAAAGGAGACGTATTTCTGAATATCTATGGCTGTTCCTTATTTAAAACTTTTTACAACTTCTCACTCTGGAGAAGAAGTCTCTGTGGAGATACCAGAGGATACAAAATACAGTAACTGTGTAGTCCAATACACAAGGTTGGTTTAAATAATCTCTGGAGAGGTTTATGGAACACACTGTGGTGGCATCATACTTCTCTAAAACTGCCACTGCTGCCTCGGTTTCAAGTTACAACCCTTTGCTGGGATATTGTCACTCTGCTGGAATTCCATTCCATGGAATTAAAGGTGATAGGAAACACAGAAAACAATAAACCAAAAAATCCCCACCACTTCAAACGTCAACATAGATCGGGCTTGCTCACAGGGAAGTAACACATCTGATGTAACGTTTGCAGCCAGACTGCTAAGGAAAATGTGATGAAGCCAAAGAATTATTCTCATGGAAACTCTTCTTTAACTTACAACCGTCTCCACATTCAGGCGCAGATTTCCCCGACTCTGAATACAAATAAATTCTGATTGCCCGTTTAGTGGAGTTTAAAAGGAATCCATTGTGCACTGAATGGCTGGGATGATGATGACACGCTCAGCAGATAGTGCCTTCTCTTTCTGTGCCTGCCATTTACACCAAATTGTTATTAAGCAGATGGAAACTTTAGACTTGCCATCTCAGAAAAGTCTATCTCAGAGCTTTTGATCAAGGATAATTGAAACTGGAATGATTCGCTGCACATGTGCGGCGGCTTCCTCCCTTTCTAGCTGCTGACGGGCAAGATGCTTATTTGAAAGAAGTTGCTTCTCTGGGGATTACAAGCAGAAAAGAGATCCTATCTAGGGCAGAAAATGTGGTTACAAAACCAGTCAAAACATCTACAGATTTAGTATTTCTCTGTGCCCAGGCCAAATCAAAAGTTGCAGAGAGATATTAAGTGTTGGGCACTTGCTCTGAGAGGTCAATGACTGCGGGCAAGTTTCAAAGAGGTCCTATAACCACAGGGACATACTCATGCTATGTGCAGGCTTTACATTCGAGGAAGCAGTGCTGGTTTGGGTTTGTCCATAGCTCTCTAGCACCCAATTTACTAGCTCTTTGAACTGTAAGGAAACATGTTCCACATGCTTCTCTGATGCTCCAGTGGTTGCCACTCTTAGCTGATCTTCTTGTGAAGCTAAGGCGTGACGAGTTCAGCTACACAATCACTCTAAAAATGGATCTTCACAAAGTGGCTACAGGGAAGATGAAAAAAAAAAAGTCTGAACCCTACTGTCAAGACTAACCACAGTCATTATGCTTTACTGTTCAGTAGTAAATACTTGCTGAAGGTCTCACCCACAAACCTGGAAAATTTGAATAATTTATTTAAAATAAAATAGTCTTAAAATTTAAATAGTTTGAAATTTAAATAAAATAGCTCAGTCCTGTCTCGCATACAAGATCAAACAAATAAAACATAATTGTATTGAAGAAAAGGAGATAAAAAGGGAGATGAACAGCCCTCTATGTAATTACTCTTGACTCAAAGTGCAGCAGCAAATTTTGTTTAAAGCCCATCAAGAAGATCACAGTATCACAGTAATGATAAGGTTGGAANACTCAATGAGCTCAGGGGTCTTTTCCAACCAGATTGTTTCTAAGATTCTGTGCTGAAAACATGAACTGCATCATAACCAGGAAAGAACAAGCATAATCCACAAATTCATGTCATTTTCAGCTCTGCCAGTAAGTGTGCACTTGTGAGATGCTGCAAGACGCTCCCGATAAAAGTCACAGTGCAACGACTAAGAGACAAACTCTCTGAGAAAAGTGGTTTTAAGAGCATTTGAAAACAGCAGCTCTTTACCCAAGTCAGGACAGAGTACACTAGAGTTCATTTATCATTAATAGAGACTGAAACACCTGGCAAGCAAAACCCAGCCTTGCACAGTTGCTACAGGCACTGAGTTGATGTCTTACAGTTACATTACACAACGAGCCTCTTACAGATCTACAAAATGAACAGTATGCCAACAAGGATGAGGAAGTGAATTTGAGGAGCAAGAACCACTGGCAGCTGAAGACAAATATAGACAAGATGTATGAACATGCAGACCTTATTTTGGAAGGTCATGTTAGCTGTCAGTGTGTCAAAAATGACAAAGCACAGCCTAAAGTTGACAGGAGCAGACTAACCGTTTAATTCCAAAGAGTAAGACTATAGACTATGTTATCCCAACACTGTTCATCTTTAAGGACTAACCTAATATAACTTTGTGCACAGTTTTCCTTCAACAAAGCTATTAGGAGAATACAGATTAGTTTTTCTTTGGAGTAAAACAAAGCTTTGAGCAACAGACACTTCCTTTTGTTGCTCCTCTGCAACGTGCTGGGCATTTTCGAGAAGCACCAAACTGCAAACTGGGAAACACATCACAGAATCACAGGGCTATTGAGGCTGGAAAAGACCTCTAAGATCATCACATCCAGTCTATGATCTAACGCCATCACAACGTTGACCACAGCACTAAGTGCCACATCCATCTGTCCTTAAATACCTCTAGGGTAAGGACTCCACCACCTCCCTGAGCAAGTCCACTCCAATGTCTAAGCACCCTTTCTGTGAAGTGCTTCCTAACATCCAGCCTAACCCTTCCCTGGTGCAGCTTTGGTCTCTCTGGACATGTTCCTGTGTGACCTGGTCTAGGTGATCCTGCTGTGGCAGGGGCATTGGACTAGATGATCTTTCGAGGTCCCTTCCAATCCCTAATGATTCTATGCCCTCTCGTCCTATCACCAGTTACTTGGGAGAAGAGCCCGACCCCCATCCACATGCTGCTGAAATTAAACCTTACAGAGCTTCAGATGTAATTATTAGTGATAGAGGGGAAAAGATCCAAAGAAAGTTTGAATCATGACCTCTGGTTTCATATAAAACTGAAAAAAACCCTACAAGCTAGTTTAGATTCTCCCCAGCAGCTCTGAAAATCTAAAAGAGATCTCAGTAGTTACAGTTAAAAATATTCTCTTGCTGTTGGCCAGTAGTGACTTCAGCACACTGCCAATGCATTGAAGCCAAAGTCTCGGATGAAAAATGCAATAGAAAATAAATAAATTAACTGTCTTGACATTTCAGCGAAAATCAGATTTGATTCCAGGGGGAACACACTGTTTAAAAGAATTCCGTTTGTTTAGATCTGTGCTTACTTCAGCAGAACTTGATTTGAAAGGGAAATTAACATTCTGAGTACAAAGGAGATAAGCAGGAGGTGGAGGAAAATGAAAGATATTATCCAAATCAGGAAATGAATTAGAAAATGAGCCGTTAATGATTTCCTATTTGGCAGAAAATCAGTAGTTATAGTGTCACTTGCAAGAATAATGCATGAGGGGAACTCAATCTAGCCAGTGCGACTTCCAGAGAGTCCTATAACAAACTGGGTTTGGGAGATAAACTCTCTCTGTGATGTGTATGTATATCTGCTCCTAGTTTTAAGAGAAAATACAGATGAGCAGCAGAGGAAGAATGTGTGAGCATGAATATAAAGATCCTTAAATGTCAAAAGGTAGAGCAGGAAACTGATGTGCCCTTTGCTCTTGACCCATGGCAGGGCAAGAGAAAATGAAGAGTAATCTCAGACTACACATACAAATCACAGAACCACAGAATCACTCTGGTAGGAAAAGACCCTGGGGTCATCAAGTCCAACTATCTACCCTACCTTACAAGTTCACCCCTAAACCAGATCCCTCAACACCTCATCCAAACGATCTTTAAACAGATCCAAGGATGGTGACTCAACTGCCTCCCTGGGAAGCCCATTCCACTGCCTGACCACCCTTTCTCTGAAAAAGTTTTTCCTAATGTCAAGTCTAGTATCACTTGATGTCAAGTCTGTATCACTTGATATTATATGTAATGGGGCCCTAGCTTCCTTTAAATTTATCTGGGCTGTTCTGTTGCTGGTAATTTTACAACTTCAGTGTTCAATTATGCTTTCTGTATCCAGGATGTTTCAACACATGTAACCACACAAAGTAAAATGGTTGCCCTACAAAGCAGAGGTGAATGAATTCATTTACTTATACATTGCACTACACAAAAAAAGCCCCACAGATCCTTTGATTTTAATAGTTGACAATTAATGTGTGACTTTACCAGGCTGCAGTCACGCTTGATTAGCTGAGTCATCACAGAAACCATTGGTTTGGAATTGTTTTTCAAATTTTTCTGTATAAACATTGTGTTTGCTTGTAAAGAAAGCTCTGAAGCTTCCATAGAGACTGCCTTCTCCTCCTTTAGTAACAAGGACAACCGGAGAGCCACTGCTTTGTGGGACTGCAAAGTGACACCTGCTTTCACATCTCCCTTAACTCAGTAATTTAATTGGAAATGTCTCCCTCAGAAGTAGATCCAACATTCTTGCTGCTGGAAAAACTGATACCAGCTTAGCATTTGAGGATATAAATAAAACCATTATGATGTCTGAGGCACATTTAAACTATGATTGTCATGAAGACTTTATTTTTACTGGAAATAGGATTATTATATACCATAATTATATATTAAAATACAGTAGCACACTTTATTTGTTACTTAAGACATCTGACTTGGGAACAGAATGAGATTGCAGTACTTTTTAGGAACATCTGCAGGCATGAGTAATGCTCAGGACATTAGTGAAAGAAAAAGCAGCAGCATTTCATGAGGCATGTTTGTACAGCATATCTGTGATGTCTTTCCAAAGACATTTGCCACAGATGTTAATGGAGTTAGAATTCAAGTTGATACTGAGTCACAGAACCACAGAATCATAGAATATTAGGGATTGGAAGGGACCTCAAAAGATCATCTAGTCCAACCCCCCTGCCAGAGCAGGATCATCTGGACCAACGTTAAAGAAGATTGCACATTCTTGAACTCAAAAGTGAGGTGCTGGTTGAAAAGACAAATAATCAGTAAGAAAACAGCTTTCATGTTGCTAGTGTTGAAGGTAGGGTAATTGGCTTTCACTCATGAGAAATGAGTAGAAGGTAGGCAGAAAGAGTTCTGTGTAGAGGAGGAGGAAATAAACTTAACGAGGCGTGCAAATAAGGAAGTGGTATTTTGGTTTGAGTAGTAATCTGCGTGACAAAATGCCAAACATAAAAGCATAAAGGTGTTGAATAAAGGACACCTGGACATCCTTATCCTCCAAAAGAAACTGAGAATGCACAATCATCACTTCATGGAACTTAAAAGTATCAGTTTCTCACAACCGTGCTGTGCACATGACTAAAAGCACATTTTCAAAGCATCACTACTGCTAACACATTGTGTTGGTCGCTCACCCACTTTGCTAAGCTCCTAAGTGATGAGCAATCGCTATGGGAGCGTAGGAAGTGAAGGGTATTTACTGTGTGCACAGTCACACAGGAAAAAAAGCACTCAAAAGTAAAAATGCTCAATGTTTGCCTCAATTCCAAAGGCAAGAGAGACAGACAAAGTGTCCCTGAGCAACAGTGCCTAGGCAGCAGGACTTGAACTCTCTACCTGTGCTGTTTCTGATGGTTAATGTTTAATCTGATGGCTGAGAATAGCTGGACATAGAAACCTTTAATTTTAATTCCAGGAAATGACGATATTATAGCCCAGAAAAGGTGAATTAGAACACCCACCATTTTAGCTGACTTAGCATTCTGAACCTGCATAGCTCATATTTTTCAGGCAGCTAAGTCTATTGATTCTTTATACATTCCTGGGAGAGACGCTGAATTTACTTCAAAATCACTAGGAGTTCAGAATGAACGTATGAGATCAAAATCTTACCCGTGGTTGTACAGGCATGCTGGCTTTGTTCTGAGAGCCTGCACCTTCCCAGCTCCCGCCCTCCCCCAACCACTGTGGGTTCTTTGGTTTTTTGTCTTGGAAGAGGGAAGAGTGAAGTCTTCATTCACTTTGATACAGGAGAATGCTCTTTTCAGAGATCAAGTACCTCTTTCATTTCAGTACCCCCAAATTGCTTTGGCACTCTTCTTTCTCTCACAGAAGCCCTTAGGAATACCTTCACATCCTCAATTCTATTCTTAAACAACAACAGAAACAAAACACATACTTTTTCGTAGAGAACATATCTAAATCTCAAATTCTAGATCATGAAGCTACTGTTACCTCTGAGAGCAAGTACAAGTTCTCAGTGCCCGGTCCTTTAACAATTTGAAGAGGATGTCAGCAGCACTCTCCCTTCTCTGTCTGTTATTTTAGGAGAGAACACGTTATACCCCAAAGATTTTTCATTACAAACTCTCTGCCTGTCGTAGGCAGTGCATGAATTACCTGGCAAAAGTGTGTGAATAGTGCTCATCCGATGACACCTCTTTAAAAGACATTTCAAAAGAACCAACAGTGTTTCTATCTAGTGTTTCTCTCCTAGCCACACCACTCAAAACCTGGAGCTCATTAGACTGCAGATGTACCCTCAGTTTTCAGAGTGTCTTCCCCCGCTGTGCCTTTTCATCTATCCTTCTTTTCTCATGACACTCAGACATGTATTTTTTTCAGGCTCCTTGTCAATATTGTGTTACAGGCATTTCACACATTCCTCAGAAAATAAACATCCTTTCTTTTCCCCTCGTGGATCTCTCTCAGTACTTTTGGGATATTTGCCACAAGCCAGGGGTTAGGGCTGGGCTGACTGCAAGACAAATGACAGATGCTCTCTATTAACCTTTCTCCCTTCACTGAGGGAAAGAGGAGGGAATAAGAGTGAAAGACTTATGTGTCGTGAAAAACCCCAACAACCCAACAATAAAATGATGGAATTTACCTCAGACACCAGCCATTAAAGAAGTTGACTTGGCTCTTGTGGTCCCTCAGTTCTACACCAAACATCACTTGCATGGAATGGAATAACTGGTTGGCCAGTTTAGGGTCATGTGGCCCCGTTACGATCCATGCATAGGACCTAGTACTTGGCCTTCTCAAACCATTTGTCTTAGACCATCCAGCCTGTCCAGATTCCTCTGCAGCGCCTCCCATCCATCAAGCAGCTCAACACACCAGCCTACCTTGGTCTCATCTACAAACTCATTGAGGGTGCACTCAATCCCCTCTTCCAGATGATTGACAAAGATTTTAGAGTCCTGAGCGCCAGGAAACACCACTTGTGAGCAGCAACCAACTGGCTTTAACTCCGTTCACTACCTCTCTTTGGGCTCAGCCATTCAGCCAGTTTGTTACCCAGTGTCACCCAACCTGTGAGCAGATAGTTTCTCCAAGAGAATACTGTGGGAAAGTGTCAAAAGCTTTACTAAACTTTGTGTAGGTAGACAAAGCCCACAGCTCTTTGGGTCACTATGTCATTGAAGGAGCACACGAGAACACAAGTACTCAGAAAGGGTACACGGGACTATTTTAGTGCTTGAGATGTTTGCAAAATTCAAACCGCACTTGCAATGCACAAAGAGAAACTGAGAAAAAGCCTCCTGCATATATTATACAAGATACCCAACAGTGATTATAACATCATAGTGGGTTAGGGAACTGTTAAAAGCTCTAATAAAAAGCCCAAAACATAACCAAGCTTTAAATGCCCTTGTGCGTGTGCTTTATGTCATTAGCAGCGTGACATATGTCTAAAGTAAATGACCCAAAGGGGAAAAATCATACCTGCAGTAAAGGACCTGTTTTGAGTAGCCTAAACTGAGCTGAGAGAAAGTCAGTCTAATGACACTGCCAGGAAAATGATGAACACTGGAGCATGAAATCCAGTAGAAGATTCTCAGTGGTGCTGAGCTGCTATTGTTGTCCAAACACATGAAGAGATAATAGCATGAGTTGTGATTGGTACAACAAGTGGTTCTGCTACCTCTGCACTTACTGTTAACAATAGAGCTCTTTCTCTGCTGAGGTTTCTTCAATAAGTTTACATAGTGGAAATACTTTGACAAATTACCTTGAACAATGCATTTACCTTTCAAGAGAAATACAGTCTAAAAAACATGATGACATGACTGGCCTGGTAGGCAAGTTAAGAGCTTGGATACTGCCTCTGGAAGATCCTCATAGGCGAGCTGTTGAAGTGAGGTAGACTGTGAACTGAAAGAATGGTTGGGCCTAAAGAGCAGTGACCACCAATCCAAAGTCTCTTTGGAGGCCAGAGACTAGTGGTATTCTGTACGGGTCAATATCAGGTCCAGATCATTGTTAATGACCTGTTTGGTGGAGCAGGGTGTAGACACTCAGCGAGATTGATGATGTGACAAAACTGGAAGGAGTGGCTGGTGGGTTTTGCTGCTATCCAGAGGGGCCTCAACAGGCTGGAGAAACAGACTAAGACAAACCCAATAAAGTTCCACAGAGGAAAGCTGCAGAAGCCCTGCATCTGAGGAAGAACAACCACACGCAGCAATATATGCTGGGAGCCATCCAGCGAGCGGGAAGGAAGCTTTGAAGAAAGAGGGACCCGGGGGTTCTGGTAGACATCCAAGATGAACATTAGCCAGCAATGTGTCCTTGCCACAGAGAGAGCTAGTGGTGTCATAAGACATTTATTCTTGTCCTATCACTAGTGACCTGGGGAAAGAGATCAACTCCCACCTCTCTACAACCTCCTCTAGAGTAGCTATAAGAGTGATAAAGTCTCCACTGACCCTCCTTTTCTGCAGACTAAACATCCATTCCCTCAGTTACTCCTCACCAGACCTGTCTTCCAGGCCCTTCACCAGCTTCATCGCTCTTTGTACCGGCTCCAGCACCTCAATGTCCTTCTTGTATTGAGGCGCCCAAAACTGAACCCAGCACTCAAGATGAGGCCTCACCAGTGCCAGGTACAGCACCTCTCTGCTCCTGCTGGCCACACTATTTCTGATGCAGGACAGGATGCTCTTGGCCTTCTCGATCACCTGGGCATGCTGCTGGCTCCTGTTCAGCTGCTGCCAATCAGCACCCCAGGTCCTTTTCCACCGAGCCGTTTTGCAGCCGCTCTTCCCCAAGTCCGTAGCATCACAGGGGGTTGTTGTGACCAAAATGTTGGACTCGGAACTTGGTGTTGTTAAACCTCATCAAGCTGACCTTGGCCCATTGATCCAGCCTGTCAAAGTTTCTGTGCAGAGGTTTCCTACCCTCCAGCAGATCGACTTGCTGAGGATGCACTCAATCCCCTCATCCAGACTATTGATGCAGGTGTTAAACAAGACTGGCCCTGATACTGAGCCCTGGGGGTCACGCAGACCCATGTAGCTCTGCTTTTGTGTATCATCTTGAAATTTAAGTAGAGGGATGGGAGAAGGGCAATAAATGTGTTATTTGGGCTTTTACAGTGAAGAAAGGAAAGGAGAACCAAGTAAAGAGACTAGCCTGTGACATCAAGCACATATCAGACAAAGGCTCTTTTCCCTCTAAGAGACTACCAGTAACGCTGTTAACAGCCCTTTTTCAGAGGGTCCTGCAAACTCAGAATTTAGCAGCAGACACTTTTGCAATAGAATCACAGATGCTCTTTTTCCCTCAGAGCTTGCTAAACCCTTTTTAGCACTAAGACACTGCCTCTCTTTTTATCTCCCACCTCCAGGCAAAACTGTAAATTCAGCTTTTTTCACTATTTCCTCCTCAATGACATCAAAAGGACTATACTACCTCTTACACAGGGATCAACTGCCTCACCCTAAATGAACCCCTTTCTTCGCAGTACCATCCTCTGAGGTGACCTTATTGTGGCCTTCCAGTATCTGAAGGGGGCCTACAGAAAGGCTGGGGAGGAACGTTTTAGGATGTCAGGTAGCAACAGGACTAGGGGCAATGGAGCAAAGCTGAGAGTGGTAGATTTAGAGGAGGAAGTTCTTCACCTTGAGAGTGGTGAGAGCCTGCAATGGGTTGCCCAGAAAGGTGGTGGAGGCCCCATCCTTGCAGGTGTTTAAGGCCAGGCTGGATGAGGTTCTGGCCAGCCTGATCTAGGGTGGGGTGTCCCTGCCCATGGCAGGGGAGTTGGAACTGGATGATCCTGTGGTCCCTTCTAACCCTGACTGACTGTATGACTTGGCCTAGGTGATCCTGCTGTGGCAGAGGGATTGGATCTTTCGAGGTCCCTTCCAATCCCTAATGATTCTATGATTCTATGATCCTTCTCAGAAGAGACTCAGATTACACACAAGACACAATTGTCAGGCTGAGATTTTACAGGCAAAACCATTTAACTGAGGTGTATTTTAGACTTTCAATATTTGTCTTCTCAAATCTGAAGCCCATTTGCAAGAAAGCTAAATTTTTGACCATCCACTACTTAAGCATATCTGGGTGACAACGCAGGATCTTCACACTAGGAAAAGTGTCACTTCTATTTCTCAGTCACAAAGCCCCCAGTGAATCTCTGGGAAGGCTGCTTGTGTCATGAGTGGAGGGGAGCTAGGAGTAACTGACATGAAAAAAATAATCAAACATCGCAGAGACTCTAGGGCTGGTCTGTCCTCTCCAAAGTTGGCTTTAGTTGGAGTTACTGGTTAGCACAACAAAACATCTCACACCTTGAAAACCTTGAAAGACAGGGAAAATTATAGACTAGGTGGACTCAACTGCTTCTGCTTTAATGAAAACACACTGATAAATGCCAATTTCTTCTCACTCTCACGTTGGCTGCGTTCACTGCTCCCTCATCAGTCATGCATTCATTTCTCTAGTTCTGCAGCTGCAAGGTAGCCTCCACAATTAATGTGCTAGGAAGCAACATCTCAAGGATGATTACAGATGTATTGGTGGGAGCAAAGACTGTGAACAAGCCTGTTTTAAACAAAATTGTCACCCAGTCCTCCCAGCACACTACAACACTCAGGGTACTGAGACTCGTGGGAAAATATAGACCATGAACATAGGAGCTTTCTTCCTTGGTTTTAACCACATCTTTTGCTCTGGTGGGTTTGGCACAGGCACTGGCCATAGTGCTAACGGTGTTCTCAGGCAGTGAGGCAAAGCAGACACTCAGTGTGTGTCACGTGCCCAGTCCTGTTACCTACCCTGGCAAGATTCCATTAGTCTCAGTGGCAGTACTGCCCAAACAGAACTAGATAATCAGAGTCCAGGATTATCTGTTTCTAATTAGACATCACCGTTCAAGAATCGCAGCAGACAGTGACTTGCTGCAGAAAATTCTCAATTACTCGTTGAACACTCTGCACACCTAAAGCACAAACACAAAAGCAAGAGCGGGCTGATTTGGCAAATAGATGCCACATTATTCATAAGTAATAACAGTTCAGGAATTGCTTTTGTCTGAAGGTTATTTCATTGCATTGAATCTTAATTTTACATCTTGTACTCTTGCACTGCCATGTAGCACTGTCGAGGAACTGCACATTTGGATTCCTTCCTTGAACCTCTACTGTTCTCTTCCCTTTCCCTTAGTATTGCTATCCAGAGCTTTGATCACAGACCCACTAGCCAACCCACAGGAGATATTCTACTTGTGGGCTTGACTTTCATCTCAGAGGATATAAGCAATGAAGTGCAAATCACAGACCTCTCCCTCACAGGAGTGCAGAATTTCCCCCACATCATGTGAGACAGCTGCTGTTATGACTATTGAACAGAGTCTAGTTGAAGCAGGCAGTCACAGTTCCACAGGCAGCCAAAACAGAGAGCAAAGCAAAAAGCAGAACCACAGCCATAGGCTCCAAGAGAACAGACTTCAGCCTGATCACACCTCTGCTTGGAAGAATCCCATGGGGTACAGCCCTTGATGGAGCACAGGTTCTGGAGCATGTCCAGGAAGTGGCCACAAAATTCATGTGCAGCATCTGTCACATCTGCGGCTGAAAGAGACAGGACTGTTCAGCCTAAAAAAGAGGAGCCTTGGGGGGCAGGGAGAAGGATGAGGAAATACAGAGCTGAGAAAGCTGTTGCTGTGTTTTTCAGCCTTGCTTTTAATTTTTAGCCTGCTAAAAATAAAAACAACACATCTGGTACTTTAGCACCTTGAAGGTGATCCTAACATGGAGAAGAAATCCTTTACAAATCTCCGTGAAGAAAAATAAAGAATAAACTACAAAAGACATGCCCTTTGAAACTAAACCAAACTGGAAGAAAAAAATGTAGTGAAAAAAAACCTTGGCAAACTAAATATTTAATTTGCTACTCTCTGCAGTATCTGCTCCGAGGAAACGCTGATTTGTCACTTACTGTCAGGAGCAAAGTGCACTTTCTCCTTCCATAAGACTATCTTGTTGCTGCCAGGGTCAGCCTGCCGATAAAAGCTTTCTTGCAGAGCTGGAGGAAACCTCAACGGGGGCTCCTCTCTGCTCAGCTAAGGAGCTGTTTGTACGCGGAGGCTCTTGTTCCTGGCTCCCACCTGAACTAACTACAAAGAGCACTAAGAATGCAAAGGAAAGTGAACCAGGAGCAGAGAACCACACACAGCTCGAAGGGCAGGGGCTTCACCAGCAAGGGTGCAGTCCCACAGTGCCTGAGAAGGAGAAGAGCTCTGAGATCATACCTGGGGAGATCAGAGTGAGCCAAGACTGATCCAGCAATTTAAGCACACAGATTAGGATCAGGTAGGTACAAAGCCAGGTCCAGATGAAGTGTCAGTACAGGCACAGTATAACGCACATGGGAGTTTCCAGGCAGGGGCCGTCTTGTGAAGATTCTTCCAGCTCTTCCCACTTAGTGAGCTGCCAGCTTCCAAGGGAAAGAGGGAAAAAAGAAAAGAAAGAGGGAAGTGCACTCCATGTCCTGATGCATAACATAAGAATCCCTGTTAATGCAGATGTTTCATCAGAGAAGGACAGAACTTTAACAACAGAAGCATAACCTGCTGAAGGCAAAGATGCAACCAGCTGGACAGCCTTCAGTGGGACAGCCTTCAAATCACGACACCATCAAATGGGAGTAAGTTCAGTTATTTTCTTCATCTCCAAGGAAGAAAAAGGCTCACATATCAAGCACCACTCTTGCTTTGTTGTCTCTTCTTTATTACTCTTCTGGGCTATTCATTCTCTTCTGCCTTCCACTGCACAAGAAGAAACATTTCTCCTTCTGATTACATAAAACTTGAAATCCGTTGTAACTGGTGAAGATTTATACCCAAGAGAGTCTTCCAGGCGGCTTAGAAACTCTGCTCAATTCTATAATTTCTTTTAATGAGCAAGTGTCAAACTTCTGCTGCTCAGTGTTAGCGATTCGTGCTTTCCCGAGCTTGCTCCGTGCGAGATAGAGAAATACACTAGAAAACTACTTCAAAGAACTACACTGATTTATACTTTGCATTAATGCATTTTACTTTTTTCAGGCACACACCAGGAAAAGCACATGCCACTCAAACTGCTGAAACAGAGCTGTGTTTTATCAGCTCGTCTGAATTTTCTGTCTGCAGCATTTGGTTATTTTCCATAGTCTTCGTTGTTCACTCAAAAATGATCAGAGGACTGAAACACCTTCCCTACGCAGGACACACTGCAGGAGCTGGGGGGAGTTCAGCCTGGAGAAAAGGTGCCTCTGAGGTGACTTTATTGCAGATTTTAGACACTTAAAAGGAGTCTACAAGAAAGATGGGGGGGGACTTTTGAGCCAGGGTTTACACTATAAGAGGAGAGGCTTAGTCAGATATAAGGAAGAAGTTTTTTTACACTGAAGGTAGTTAAACACTGCATCAGGTTGCCCAGACAGGTGGCAGAGGCCTCATCCCTTGGGACATTCAAGGTCAGGACAGATGAGGTTCTGGGCAACATGATCTATTTGAAGATGCCCCTGCTAGTTGCATCGTAGAATCATAGAATCATAAGGGATTGGAAGGGACCTCTAAAGATCATCCAGTCCAATCCAGGGAAAGATATTTTTTGTGTTACAACATTAATTACATTTTGTTTCTCATTGAGCACTTACAGTATTAGTTAGCCTGTAAATGATTATGCTGTAATTCAGTACTGTAGAGCCTCTAGACTCCTGAATGCTACTGCAGCACCACTAGTAATAATAAAAATTAAAGTAACACTTCTCTCTGTATATATTTTGTTCTGAAATTTGAGCTTTACACATATCCCAGGAGAAACAATGAAGTTAATTTAAAAACCAGTACAAGTTGTAAACTGACAACCACATAGTCTACAAATGCATTATTAAAAATTCATTGTATATGAAAATGAACATAGGACACCACTCAAAAACTTAGTTTTTGCCAAACAGTAAGAAATATGAATTCAACCAAAATTCTTCAACTTTCTTGGACAGCACAACCCTATCATAATAAGGAAGATTTGAGAGTGTGTGGGCAAACAGCACCAACCTCACAAGATGATGTGGGACATGGTTCACCAGTGACTGCTGTTGCAGGGAAAAGAACTTAATTCCTTGCAGATCAGCTCTTGGGCTAGTGGGTGCCTTTTTATACTGTTATGAGTTTGGAACTTTTAAGCCTTGAAAGAACCTGCTGCTTAGCATAACCCCACAATTGGAATCTCCATCTTCTGATCTTTGATGGATACAGGTTTTCCCCTCACCTCTGTGGCAGCTGCACTACATTTCGTCTTAAGAAAATTTCTTTGACTATGTCTGTTCTGCACTCGGGTGCTGATATGGAAGGCAGCGGCAGCACAATTAATTTACCTCTATTTTGAAAGACTTCAGTATCAAGAACAATTAAACTACAGAAGCATGGGCTGAGAGAAAAGCTCTGTAACCAGCATCCCCATCACACAGTGTTGTCATTGCTAGTGACAGGCTTCAGGCTACGTATCAAACCTGCTGCTCCTCAGAACTGTGGTTTTTCAGGTTGGTTCTGTCTGAACCCCAGCTTTGGTCTAACTGCACCACCAATCTTTTATATCTTTTATGATCTTTTTAATGTAGTTTTTGTTATCAGGTGGTTATGATGGAGTGAACATTAAAAGGCATTAACATTAAAGTCATGAAGCTTAGCAACTTGTCCTGTGTAGAAAGATGGGAGGGTAGGTGCACCCTGTCAAAGAAGAAACCGATTGCTAAAATGCTGGCAGAGACCAGCCACATGGTTTGGACTGAGGACAGGAAACAGCAGGGCATGCGTGAACAGGTGAAAAAGTTCAACCCTGAGGAAGACTCTGACTTCATCACAAGATGGTGCCTTGATCCCCAGAAGACCACCACCAAAAGAAACTGTGCAAGTGCAAGAAGGAGGAGACCTAATTAGTGTAGGAAGTGGGGTCAGGTTATGCATATGTACAGGTGTATTGGAATATCTAATGAATATGGTTTTGGGGCCAGCTTGGTGTGCACACTCGTGGAGGCGCGAGCCTCTGTGAACCCGCCAGTGAATAAATTACCTCCTCAAAAACTCTAAACTGAGTTCTTGGGTCTTTTCCATACATCACTTATGGCTAATGTATTTTGTTAATCTTTGTATAATGCAAGCTTTGGTTTACAAGCATAGTATAAACCAAAAGTCTGTTTTGATTTAGGTATTTATGACCACACCATAAATCATGTAAGATACCTTGGTATGACAGCAGAGCCCTTGAGAAGTTGACACCTAGGAGGGTCTAAAGTACAGGCATGCAATTGCAAGACATGGGACAAAGACTGGCACAGAGAGAGTGCATTTCCTTTTTCTCCTTTAACAACACTCCAGACTTAAAAGAACCCTCCTAAACCGACAAACAAAACAAAGCCAGCTGGTATGCTGGGATCTGCAGTCAGCAGCTGAAGGTCATACCGCTGCATTAAATGTATCTTGGTAATGAATACATGCAAATTAAGTCACTTTGAGATTTCACTAGTGTCAGTGTTTTAGGGAACAGAATTGGGTCTCCATGCAAATATTTAACTTGTGAAGCTAGAAGCCCTATAGCAACCGTGAATTTTCACGATGACCCTATTCTTTTTAAGTGTGTCCTCACTCTCCCTGTCTTGCACTGAAAATCACAGAGAGGTTGAGTTGTAGTGGGGCTCTGGAAATTTGCATGAATTAATTGCCCACATTTTCATATGTCTAAAAACATTTTGGCCTAACTTTTCCAAACAAAGCTCATGCAAAATTTAGAGCTGATCACAAATTTTAGACCACACCTGGAGTATTGTGTTCAGTTCTGGGCCACTCAGTTTAGGAGGGATGTCGAGGTGCTGGAACGAGTCCAGAGAAGGGCAACTCGATTGGTTAAGGGGCTGGAAGATCAGCCCTATGAGGAGAGGCTGAGGGAGCTGGGTTTGTTTAGTCTGGAAAAGAGGAGGCTCAGGGGTGACCTTATTGCTGTCTATAACTATCTAAAAGGTCGTTGTAGTCAGGCAGGGGTCGGTCTTTTCTCCCTGGCCACTGGGGACAGCACGAGAGGTCATAGTCTTAAGCTCCATCAGGGGAGGTTTAGACTTGACATTAGGAAAAGATTTTTCACTGAAAGAGTGTTCTGGGTTTGGAATGGGCTGCCCACAGAGGTGGTTGAGTCACCATCCCCGGAGGTGTTCAAGGCTAGGCTGAATGAGGTGCTGAGTGGAGTGATCTAGATGTTAGGTTTACTGGGTTTATTTGGATTTAGGTTGGACTGGATGATCTTTAAGGTCTTTTCCAACCTTATTTTATATAATTACTGTGATACTGTGATTACTGTGATAGATGATATTCTGAGGAAGAAAACCATTTGGTAGTAGGGGTGCCAGCTTTTCCATTTCTGCTGGCCTTGAGGCTAGTATGGCCCGTTTCATTCACTGACATCCGTGGGGCCCTTTGAAGGTTGTGGAGTTTCCGAAAAAGACCAGTTCTTCTTGTGTTAAACACATTGTAGACACATATGAAACTAAAGTACACCTGGTAAACTTAACAGTAGGCATTTCTAAACTTGGTATGGATGGTCCTACCCCTTGCAGGGAGAAAGAGAATATAAATACAACCCTAGAAACGCAACAAGTTCCATGTGGTTTTGTGACAGCAGCTCCACTTCTCTTGACCAACAGAGTATCGCTGCTGGTTTTGGAGAATTATGTATCTGACCTAGAGCACTGTAATGCAATAAATATTAACCGTGATGGTAACAAATCATTTCAATTATATTAGTTTCATTTTTACAGCAGTGTTCATCCCTCAGCTCACTAAAGCATTCAGACAGAAAATAAGGTGTATTGGTTTTTACAGACACGTATTCCATTGAGTCAGGTTCATGCACATAACCTTCATGGCTAAAGTCAAAGTCTTCATTTATTAAAGATTCACCTCCTCTTACTCTCCAGTGTGTTTACAGAAACTGAAGCAAGTGCCTAAACGATTATCAGGACTTCAAGGTCCAGCATAAACACTGTGGTCTTAAGCATCTATTTACCTACTTAGCAACCATTTTCACACATATTCAAGGTGAACAATCTAATACACACACAGGTTCCATACAGCAGCTGCTGTGTAATTGTGTCACACTACATCACATGTGCCTGCTCTTTGGTTTTCACAGGCTACACTAGATTTAATAAAGACACAGAAAAAGAACTGGGACATTCTCAGGAAGAAAAGTTTCTAAAAGGTTTTTGGAAGGTGAACTGCTTCTAACTGGGCAACAAGAGCCCTCCCTTCTCTGTTGTGAACCCTGTGGAAGATGATGTATTCCATACTGCCAGAGATCCTAGACAAGCCATGCCTTTGTTGTTAAGCCCCTGCTTAGGGCTTGAGCAGCCCATACGTTAGCCCCAGCTGCTGCTTTAAGGGAAGCCGTTGACATGCTCTGTGCCAGGCTGTGCTGTGCTCTTGGGCATTATGACAGGGAGAACACCCCAACCTATTAGATGGTGGATGCTTCTGCTTGTTGCACAAAATAAAGGGTACTACAGAAAGGGAGGGAGAAAAGAACTTCTCCGTGGGTGGGATCTGCACACTGTGCTACAGGAAAATCCACCCATGGTCTGTGCAGCATAAAAAAAGGGTTGTCAGCATACGAGAGAGAAAAGACTTACCCTCACTTATTAAACCAGCTATTTTTATCACACCAGCTTTTTTATTATACCATTTGCTATCAGGCCTTTCTCAGAGAGCCAGAATTTACTTGGTGCTACCCATCCTAGTTCCCATCCTTCCTCCAAGGGCAAAACACCCTAATTGTCCTTTTTCCAATGCGTAGGATATCTTCCTCTGTGACTTGGTCTGGGTGATCCTGCTGTAGCAGGGGGATTGGACCAGATGATCTTTCGAGGTCCCTCCCGATCCCTAATGATTCTACAATACGGGAACACACCGGACTTACATGCTTTCACCACCATATGGTCATATAATTGCACGGCCATAATTCTACCCATCTTCATTTTGTTTTCTTGTTTAAATCTTTTTCTCTACCCACAAGCATCACTTAGCTGACACAGACCAGAAAATACCCTTGAGACATCCATTACAAGTGTTTTGCAGACTGCAATTAATAAGGTATGTCATTTGCAGCTAAGGAATTAGAGATTACTAGTTAATACTGATATATTTCATTTTAACATGAAATGACCTGAACTTGCTGTGGATACTGGCTGCACAACAGATCAATATGATCTAGCAGTCGT
>VXBP01009783.1:0-36785 GCA_013400115.1 Rhinopomastus cyanomelas
CCTTCCAATCCGTAGTGATTCTATGATCCTGTGATTCTAAATCCACGCCTTTTGAAAAGGTCATTCTAGTTTTTCAGAATCTTCACTTTTTTTCCCCTCTTGCTGTATGGTTAGCTGAGCACACTCCTAGATTTGGGTGATGGGGATGTGTCTGTGCTGAAGCATCAATTGCAGATAAGCCCCGGAAAGCCTCAGTGGAGAAACACAGCCACTAGGTCAGAAGAAACGACCATCTGGTGCTATATCCTGCCTCCTACGCTGTACTGAAGCAGGTGCTTGGGGAGAAGTAAAATAAAGAGCTTGCAAACAGAGTGAGTCTTTCCTTAAAATATCCTCCCTGGTCTGACAAATTGTAATTTCAGCAGTCATCGAGCCAGGCGTGGTGACCAACTCATCATGCCTGGTGATTGACTAACCGTCCTTGGGCTTTCCATGGTCTTTTGGAATCACTGGGTGGTTTTAATGTGTCCCTGCCTGACATGACTGCCTTGGTTTCCCATCTGTGACATAAGATGATGCTCCTGATTAAGTTTAAGTCATTCTTTCTGCTGGGGCATGCTCATACGTGAACAGTTACTGTGGCAATTTGGGAAGAGGAGTCTGGGTTTGTGCCCACATGGCCAAGGAGGGTGATGGTTGTACTGGGCAGCTGGTGCTAGTGGCTGTTGTGTACGGGGCATGGCTTTGTAGGTCCCTTTGAAATGGCTTTGTGATGGCTGCTGCTGCATGTCTGTCCCATCTGGCTTCAAAGGAGTTGCTTTGTTGCTGACCTGCCTCCATAATGAGCTTTCCAGGGGCCACTCATGGCTGGCCTGGCTGCCAGCATCATTGACATCCAGGGATGGCCCCACTGCCACCTGTTGCCTGTATCAAGGATCTTGATGAGGGGTTGAGTGCACCCTCAGTAAGCAGACAACACCAAGTTGGGTGGGAGTGTCAATCTACTGGAGGGTAGTAAGGCTATTGAGAGAGACCTTGACAAATTGTATCAATGGGCAGAGGATGATTGTGTGAGTTTCAATAGTGCCAAGTGGCAGGTCCTGCATTTTGGTCACAACAATCCCATGCAACGCTACAGGCTTGGGGACATGTAACTGGAGAGCAGGAAAAGACCTGGGGGTTTTAATTGACAGGAGGCTGAATGTGAGCCAACAGTGTGTCCAATAAGGTAAATGGCATCTTGGCCTGTATTAGAAACCATGTCCAGCAGCAGCGAGGAGGTGATTGTCCCCCTGTACTCAGCACTGGTGAGGCTACACCTTGAGCTAGAGTGCCAAGAAGCAGCAGTGCCCAGGGCACTGGCTATGCCCACAGTTGCTCACATTGTGTGACACACAAAACCAGCAAAACCTGATTCCCGCTGACCACGGGCCATTGCTGCCAGGAGGACAGGATGCAACCAGCTCAGGATCCCAGACAAGATGCAGCCATTCACCCCACACCCATGGGAACGTCATCCTCTGTATAGTTTTGGGAGCTGGAGTGAGCAGTAAGGTCCTTCAGAGCCAGGGCTGAGCCGCACTGACTGGAAGAGGAAGAGGCTTAGGGAAGAGGTTAAAAGGTCACCTCAGTACAAGGCAGATTTTGAGGTGGAACAGGCTGCCTGGGGTGGTGGTTGAGTCACCATCCCTGGATGAGTTTACAAGACACTTAGATGTGGTGTTGAGGGATATGGTTTAGGGGGTGAACTTGTCGAGTAGGGTTGATGGTTGGACTCAATGATCCCAAGGATCTTTTCCAACCTGAATGATTCTGTGATTCTGTGTGCTGCCAGCATCCCAATCACCAGCATCTCTAAATACACCGTGACTATCCATAGCTCCTGCTGTGCTCCTGTGTTGCACCTGTTCTTGCAGCTCTGCCATCTCTTGTGCCCTGTATCGTGCTGTTCTTCCCAGGAGATGTTTGAGGTGGCAGTTCAGCCGTCCTTTAGAAGTGGATTTTGCAGGTTCCTCTGCCAAGTCAAGGATTTGTCAAGAGATTTGTGTGTGGCAGGTGAAGATTTGCCATCAGACAGAACTGCCTGAGAACCCCGGCATCTCTCCTCAGGATGAATGTGAATTGCATTTCCCAGAAAAACAGGCATTTATAAACCTGATCTAATTGCTGATCTCTCCCTGGTTACAACCAGCTCTGGTTCTGAAACAGGTGTCTACAGGCTGAGCCCAGGGCTCAGAGGATACAGATGCTTCTCTGCAGCCCCTGACCACATTGAGGTGCAAGCTGTCCTTGTGAACTGAGGGGGACAAAGGGACTTATTGAAGCTTTGTGCTACAAACATTCACTTGGCATAGAGAATGGTTGCACCACCAGGAATGACAAACTGCTTGACACGCTAGGTTTCAGTGCAGCAGCAGCAATCCTTGTTCTTTACACTGGGGTGGCAACATGTGAGTTTGCTGAGTGTAGCTTCCCTGGGTTTTGGGCCCCCCCAGTTTAAGAGGGACAAGGATCNCTATGATCCTATGACAGCAACAGGGCCTCGTCTTTGACACAGGTGCCCCTGGAGACAAGAGTATGGCTGTGTTAGGGCAGTTGAACATGGCTTTGGTGCGCATGGTGGTGTGTGAGCTCAGAGCTGCTTTTAGAAGTCAACAGTGATTACATGTGTAGGTTCTGCAACATACCCAAGTTCACTTCCAGGGGCAGATGAGGACTACAGCAGTTTTGTGCTTTGCATGATCAAGTGTCTTACATTTCTTTAGCAGCTGAACTTCTCAGTTGTGGAGAGAAAGACGTGTGTTTGATGCAGGGTATGCTCTGCTGCAGGGGTTTCCTCATGTGAGTACAAGGTCCCCACAGGTTTAAATCTGTGACCAGACTCTTCTTTCAGCTATTAAGGTGCAACCGCAGCACAGGATTGTTAACTCCAATTGTTAACCTCTGCAGTCCTGGATGACTTGGTGGGATCAAGTAGAAATTGTCTTATTAGCAAGTTCTTCTGCTTTTCTGCCCTACAAATCTTCAGAAGCCTTTGGTGTGGGAGCTGTGAGCCCCTGATAGCCAGCAGGCTGCAAACTCGCTTCTAGAGAAAAATGATTTCTTGGGCTCAGGTGCCCAGGGAGGAAGCCACCAAATCCTGCCTGGTGGATTGCACGGCTAATTCCAAATCCTGCATTTCTTTGCCGCATCAGAAACCAGTCCTGTGGGTTGTAGAGATCTTTTCTTACCCGCCTGTCTAGGTTAGTCCAACACCATTGAATGAGGAGTTCAGCAGGGTTTTTAACTCTCTCCTTTGATGCCTTCTCTCACAAAACCCGTACAGACATGGACACCTGCCTCAGCCTGATGCATGAGGGCTGCTGCCATCTTTTCTGCTTGTCATCAGATGTGCTCATGGCTCTTTGCTAACACTTTATCCTGTTGGCTCTTTTGCCTGTTCCCATCTGCAAATGTGGAGCTGAAGCTGCGGAAGACAGGATTTGCCCCCGGCTGCTGAAGAGTTTAGTCTCAAAGCCAGGAAACATTCTCCGGACGTTGGCTGTGGATTCTGTGCTCAGACCAGGTCCTGTAAATAAGCTTTTGGTGAACACAGCAGGCTCTGTTGAGGAGTACAATGTCCTGTTCTTTGATTCTCTGATGAATGTGTGGTTCAGCATGGTGTCTCCATCAGCGTTGTACTGCCTGGCCAGCCACCAGCCCCTCCTTCCTGGGGCCCACAAATGCTGGCTAAGCACCTGCTCTGTGTGTGTGCAGAGCTGTGTCCTGTTCCTGGGCAGGTACAGAGCAGGATGGATGTGCTGATGTGGAAATTAGGATCCTACTCCAGGTATGAGCTTGTTGGGAAGGAACACTTGGAGACTACAGGTGGGGTACAATCCCTGGGACAATACTGGGTAGAGCAGTGTATGAACAGTAGCAGCAGCAACCTGTGTACCTCTGTCCTGCTCCTTCCCACAATTGTGGGCAGCCGCTGTGTCACACACCACCTTGCTGCGGGACAGTGTAGATCTCATGCACGTGTGCCCTGAACAGCTGGGCAGCTGGCAATGTAAAATAGTATTTCTTTTCCTCTGAAAACTCCCTCTGCCATGCTTTTTGGACATGGTGCATAGATAGGAGGAATGGACAAGTTTCTTGTTGTGTGCTGGGTTGAATCCAAAGTATTTTGGAATTGCTGGGTGAGGCTTGGCATGCACTGGCTGGGACACACACCGAGGCTTGGGTTTTCTGCAGCCAGCTGTGGCCCCAACCACTGCTGTGTGATGGATTTCTCTCATTCCTACTGCAGCAGCCCACTGGCTTTTACAGAGAATTACATTTCAAGTGAAATTGTTCCTCTTATCCAAAGTGAGTGCTTCATGTGCTGAGCTGCAGGGTCCCCACTCTTTTGGAGTGTTTTGAATGGGTGCAACAACCCGAATTTTGTTGGGGGACACATTGCAGGGTGGTGCATTTGTCCTTTCCTCTGATAGAGGAATGTGCTTCTATTCTTTGCTCCAATGAATATTTAATGTTTCAGGAGAAGCTGAAAGGGCGGCTCTCTGCATTGCATTGGGTTCATGGCTGGGGCACTCTGCTGTAAGGGATTTCTGTTCCCACTCCTGTGCAAAGCACATTAGATGAAGATGGCTCAGTCCTCACACCCAGCTTAGGCTGTGGTCCATGGACTGCTCTGGGAGGCTCTCACAGACACTGACCATGGACAGGGATGCCTGAGACACCCTGCTCATTGAAACTCTCTGAGCACTGGACCTTCCTGCAAATTCTGTTTATGCAGGTCTGTGTTACAGGTGTCAAAGGAACTTCTGGGGGCAGGTGGACCTTCCTGCTGTGGGACAATCTGGAATAGAGGCTTGCTGATGACACTGGTTAGCGCAGAAAGTTGCCAAGGGAAGTGGAAATGTGTTACCAGTGTTCTGAACTACAGGGGCCCTTAACGCCACATGAATGCTGCTTCACTGGGTGTGGATGTCCAAATGGACAAGCAGCTGAGAACAAGCAGATCGTGTTAAAGCTCAATGTGATCCTTTACCCTTCTCATTTGATTTACTGCAGTTTTGTTTCCTAGACTACAGCAGCAACCCTTACATGAAAAGCTGCTATTCTCCATTCACAACAAAGCTATTTGCACATGGTTTTCATAGCTGCAAACAGTGTTTGGTCGCTGTTGTGAAGTTTAGGGCACTATTACATCAGCTTGGCTGATGGGCTGTCTGCAGATGCTGTGGGCCTGTGAAGTTGGAAAAGAAAAGAGTAATTACCAATGAGCACAGCACTTCAGAGTTTAGTTGAGCTTCACAAGAAGAATCTGGAGTCAGATTGTAGCTATCCCCTCTCTGAATGTCACTGCAGACCTTCCACCGTGTGCAAAAGTCCCCTTGTGCTTGAGTTGCCTCAAAAGGGAAGATCCCTAACAACAAGCATGATTCTTACAGCTCTGGTCTGTACAATGCCCCAAAGATCTAGTCCTATGGAGAGGACCCAGCAAAATGTTCTGGGCTGTGTAAACCAAATGATGGGGACAGGACAGTCAGCAGATTCCCTGCTGAGCCGCGTTAGTTTTTCTCAGTGGGGTAGAGAGCTCTGGATTTCCCCTTTGTCTTTTCCCTGCTTGGCTTCACACTTCCTCTGAAACTCTGTGTCATGGCAACGATCCCCGCTGTAGAGAATGTAATAACTGCAGCATTTTTATAAATAACAAGTTTAGAGCCTGTACAAAAAATGTCATTATGCTGTGGTGAGAACGTGTCATCCAGATGCTGCTTGTTTTTCAAGAAGACCCTAAAGCCTGAGGTTGTACCAACTGGGTGAGAACATCAGGGTAGTTTGTAAAGTGCTCTGTGATGCTGCAGGTTGGGAGTTCAGGCTTGTTTTTGTAACAGCACAGCTCTGTTCTGTAGTAGCTGGTGATCAAAAAGGCTCTTTTTAGGAGAAATGAGTGGACTTGCATGAAAACTTGACTTCCTCTGCCTTCTACCAAGGGAAATGTGGGCTGTCTCTGCTCTTCAGTACCCCAGAGTCTTCTCTGTAATGTCCCAGGAGTGTCCTGCAAATAAGAAATCTCCAGTGTGCTAGTGAGCATCAATTGCAGCCTAGTTTGAGTGGCAGAAGGCCCCACTGCCTTCTACTGCTCTTTCCCCAGAGGTTAATGTTTGATGACAAAGGTCATCCTTCTGTACAGAATTTATAGCAACGTCCAACTGATGGGCTGCAGGCACAGCAACACGCTTGCAAATTCAATGCTAGCACTGGGTTTTCCCTAACATTTGATCAGGGGGTGGAGCACAGTGAGTGATGGGTTGGCCAAGGAGTGGGACCACAATCAAGCTGTTGTGCCTTGACCTTACCAAAGGACACCTGTCCTGCTTGTTGGGTTCTCCTGCCCAACAGGACATGGGGAGTGCTTGTGAGGGAAATATTCCCTGAGCCTTCTCTGCCCAGAGTAAAGTAGTCCCACCTCATTTTACCTTGAATGAGTTCTTCTGGGGGTTCAACTTGGAACTGCTCAGAAGATCCTGATTTTATGAAGGTTTGAGTGTCCTCTTCCAAAAATGTCATCCCTTGGGAAGCCAGAAACTCCAAGTCCTGAGGGTGCTGTAGGAATCTGCACCTCTGCCTCTGTGCCAGAGTCAAAGGTAAAAATTTCAATGAATTAAAATGTCGTGAAGAAATGAAATGCTTCTTTTCTGGAAAACAAAATCTGAAAATGTCTGTGGAACATGCTACTTTTCTCCTAACTTTGGTTGTTTTCTGCTGAGTGTAAGGTTGTTCGTTTGTTTTCAGTGAGAAAAGTTCGTAAAACTTTTTAATTAAGTGATTGCCTTTTTAATCATGCAAAGGTTACTCCCTCCTTTCCTCAGCCCATTCCTGGCAGCTGTCAATAAACCAGCATGGTCCTCCTGTATCGCTGCAGAACGACAACCCAGAACTGCATTGACTGTAACCTCTTGGCCTTTACTGTTGAGCAGTTGAGTCAACACAGGGCAAAACTTTGCCCAGCTTGCTGGTGGCTGTGTCTTTGGGGAAAGCCAGAAGCAGGCAACATGAGCTGGCTTTGGGACAGGCATCACAAATGCTGCTGAACCACCTGATGCTGTTCCCTGGCAAATAGGTGTGGACGGCTGTGGGCTTTTGTCTTGTATTTTCAAAGAGCCACATGTGCTGGAGCTCATATTAAGTCATTAAATGTGATTTTTATCAGTATGAAGCTATTGACTTGGGAAAAACAATCAACTAACAGAGAAGAAATCTATAGCCCCTGCTTGCCCTCCGCTTAGGTGAAGTAGTTGAGGGAGAGACAAATATTTGAAATACCTTGCTAGATAAACTTCTTGCTTACCAAGGCCAGTTCTGGGGCCTGTTAAAATCAGGAATGTTTCTGTAGATGCCAGTGGGACTGTTCACAGTAAAAATAACTTTTTTTTCTTTTCTACAAGAGGGTAAAGTGGCAGTGTGTGCATTGAAAAGCAGAGAGCAGCCCGTGGCTGGGGGGCTGCGGAAAGCTGAACCCTCACACCTTGTGCACCTTTGGGCTGCAGCTCCCTGCAGCTGGTTAAAGGCTTGAAAAATCCTTTGCTAAAGTAGAAGTGACCAGGAAGCTTCTGGAAAAAGCAAATATAATAAACATTGATTACGCTGGAGTGTGCCGAAGTATGTAGAGTGTGATTGCAAACACCCCAACGAACACTCTGCAGGACCATGCTCTGAGACAATCAGCGCTTCCGACTGGATTATCAGAGAGCCCAAGGACTTTAATCTGTATCAATGTGCTTGAAAACATTTATTTGCAGGAACAAAGATGTTTCATTTGGAGCTGTCATTCCATTTATAGATAATCCAGGAAAATGTCTGCTAGCTAGAAGTCACTCTGGTTTTTGTTTCCTTCTCTGAGGGAAAGGTAGAATTATGTACAATGTTCCAATGTGCTCAGTGCCACCCAGTTGGTCAATGTGCTAAATATGGTATGAAAACATCCTCTTTATCATTAAATTAAAAGAAATCCAGTAACTGAACATGAGGACAACAGACTCTCCAGTGCATGTGGCCCCATGCCAGATGAGAACATGATTTCAGAAGCTTATTTGCTCAAAATTAAAGACTGTAACAATCTAAAAATCCAACCCCATTCCCACTGTGGCAGCCTTGGACACTACTCTTCCCAGCGAAACCCCATCCCGGTACATTGCTATGGCTAGGAATCACTGGGGGAATTTGCAAAATGGGGATGTAATTCTAAGATACAAACATTAACATTGGGTATCTCCCGTTGAGTTACCAGCAGTGTTCTCCTAGCATGTTTGATAGAATGCTTTCGAGGCCAACTTAAGACATATGCCCTGTTAGAGCCATTGTTTTTAGGAGAATCTTATATCCCTTGCTACAAAGTGTCATACATAATTTATCCCAGAATAATAGAATGCTTTGGGTTGGAAGAGTCAGAGGTCATCCTACAACAGAGCTTTCAAAGCCACCAGGTCCAAACCCCTGCAGTGAGCAGGGACGTCTTCAACTAAATCAGGTTGCTTAGACCCCCATCCTTACCTGACCTCCAGTGTTTTCAGGGTTGGGCCTTCTACTACATTCCTGGGCAACCTGTACCAGTGTTTCACCACTCTCGTCGTAAATTTAGAGAAGCTGCATTTGGTTCAAGACTCCCCTTTGAGTTAATGCTTTGATAAACCTGCCTGTGCTGGATTTTTGCTTCCTTTCTGACTGCTACTTTTGCTTTTCTCCAGAAGCCACAATCCCCATCTGTGCAAAGGACATCAGTGATGATTTGATGAAAAGGTTTGCTTTTCTTTCAGGTGAGTACAGTGGACTGCTTCAGGGTCTTTTTCTCTCTGGTAATTAAATGCTCCAGGCAAACTTCTGTGCTATTTGGCTAAACGCTGCTCTGCAAGGGGTGTTATCCATCAGGTATTCTCCAGTGCCAATAGAAATGTGGTTAATAAAACATTGAGGCAGTGTGAAAGTGTATATCATGTTTTTGTCTCCAGCCACACTCTGCAATATTCCTACCTTCAAACACTTGATGTATTAACAAGTGTTTTGCATTGAAATATATATCTTTGGGTTCCAGACCAGTGTGCTGCATTGTCCTTGGACTTCTGCCTTCTTTCACTGTCTCATGTAAAGAGTACTCAGTAAATCAAGGAAATCTGGTACCTAATTATTTGGACCACCAGTACATGCATGTTGTGCCTGAAATCAGAGGCAGGACTTGGCCTGTTTTTGCTCTTCTGATGATGTCAGTAAATCCCTATAATTTGGGGCAGCATGTTTTCTGATCTGGTGGGTGGACCTGGGTTTTGCTGCTGGCCCTCCTTGAAAACACACCCAAGGAAACATCCTTGACTTTATTGCAGGTGGCCGAGGGAAAGACAAGGCTTGGATTATCACCCTCCCTGACAACGCTCACTTCAATGAGGTGCCCGAGGAAATTGTATCTAAAGTCTTAACATATCTAACCTCAGTGCCAAGGTATGTGGCTCCCTTCTAGCTCTTGCCTGTGATGGGCAGAGATGTTGGTCCTACCTGGGCCAGGCAGGGGTTCTTCAGGGTGATACCACGTGTCAGGGTGAGAGGTGTCTTCAGCTCTCAAAGCAAGCAGGATGGAGGAGATGAATGGTGCAAGTCCTTACGGTGTCCAGGTGTGTTGTTTAATGTGCCATTACCTGCAGAGTGAAAAGTGGATATCATCCCTATGACTTGTCAGCCTGCATGTATCATAAATTTAGTTTATTAAGTTTCTAATTAACAGCAAGCTGTCCTCGAGCTTTGACGCGTGTCAGCGCTTAAATATGCCGTACCACTGCAGAATAATGTTTTGACAAGTACAAATGGAGAGTCATTACTGTGAAAATAGAGAAACACGACCAGGGAAAGAGACTAATTACAGGAATGAGCCGTTTGGGGTCCCCATTACGCATGATGGCTCAGCAGCGTGCAGCAGCTCCCATTACCTGCCCGTGTCCTGAGCTTAAGAGGCTAATGGTCTGCCACATACAGGGCTGTATACTTAGATTAATGGCCCTCCCATTTCTTGCTGCTGAGCCTGCTGACTCAGTTACCTGGAATGCTTAATTTCCTCAAATAACACCTGCTTTAGCAAATTCCTTTGTTTTTGTCAGCCTGCAGGGAGAGCAAGTTGACAGCAGCTAGATGGGAGCTAGATTGGAAGAAGTAGCATGTGTTAAACCATTTCTGCAGGCAAAAAAAGAGCCTCTGGTTTTTCTTTTCTCTTTTCGGATGGGCTCTGAAGTTCCATGGGCTCCTGGACCACAGAGCCCCATGGCAGCATGGACAGGACTGTACCATGGTGCTTGCTGGTTAGAGGGGTTTCTCCTTTGTGCTTTGCACGCTCCCTGTGTCTGCACTTCCCAGCTCTGCCCAGTTTCTTCAGGGCTTCTTATTTCATGTGACTGCAGACACCCTGGCGTTAACATGATGAGCAGTCTTACCGTCACTGTAATAGGTCAAACTCAATCAAGAAACTAATAAGAGCTGCAAGCTTGCTGGTGATTCAAACATGTTCAGCATGTTATTAGCAAAACTACTTTAATCTTGCTTCTGCACTCCTCCTCCCACTGGCATAGCCTGCCTCAATACCTGACTGGCTCAAAACTATGGGATTGGTAGCACTTTGGGATCATAAAAGCTGTGGTGTCAGGGAGCACAGAAAAGTGTCACATAGGTGAGGGGTGAAGACAGCTCTGATACCCTGGGGTGTGTGTCTCTCAGCTGCATCACAATCATGGGATCAGAAATCAGATTTGGGGCCAGAAAATCCCTAAAAGGTAAATGCTTGACATGTGTGACAGCTGTGGATGCACCAATGCTTCCCTGCCCCACGTTGTGGCTTTGGTGTACCCTGAAAGAACTTACTTCTTTCAACGTGAGTCAGAATTTCAGTGGAAGCTGTAAGGAAAAAAAATCAATTATGGTGTATGTCAGATTGTTATTACAAAGATTGTCCTGATTACGCTTAAAGAAAAATAATGCCACCTTTGAAAACTAAAAAAAATTCCCCTGTACTCAAGTGTGGGTGCGACCTCACCTTGAGCACTGTGTGCCGTGCTGGGCCCCACAATATAAGAAGGTCCAGAGAAGGGCGACAAAACTGGAGAAAGGGCTGGAAGGAATGTCCTGTGAGGAGCAGCTAAGGACCTCGGACCTGTCTAGCTTGGAGAAAAGAAAGCTGAGGAGTGACCTTGTTGCTCTCTGCAGCTTTCTGAGAAGGCAAAGCGGAGAGGGACATGCTGATCTCTGCTCCTTGGATTCTGGTGACACGATGTCAGAATGGTTCAAAATTGTATCGGGACTTTTGGACCAGACAGTAGGAAGCATTTTTTTAACAAGAGGGAGGTCAAACGCTCTCAACCTAAAGTGGTAGTTGATACCCCAGGCCTGTCAGTCTTTAAGAGGCATTTGGACAATGCCATTAAGAGAACCACAGAATTACCTAGGTTGGAAAAGATCCTCAAGATTGAGTCCAACAATTAATAATATCCTTTAACTTAGATCAGCCCTGAATTGGTCCAGCAGTTGGAGCAGATGACTGCAGGTCTCTTCCAACTGAAATTTACTCTACTCTACTCTGCATTCTGTTCTGTCTTGTTTGACTATCCAGCTTTTCAGTAAACAGGCTCTGCATGTTTCACTTAGATTGGGAGATGCAAAGTGATTTAGAGCTGTGGCTGATAACAAGGAGTAATGACACAGGGAATAGGTTGGCTATAAATACCTCTGACTTTGAATATTCAGCGTTGGGTCCTGAAGGCTGCTCTGATCCCACCAGGAGTCTCTCAGTCCTGTGATAAATCTCACAACTGCAGACTCCAGGATCCGATTTCAAGTTCTCCCACAAAACATCCCAAGTCTTTATTTTTAGTCTGGTGTGTTCTGCAACACATACAAAAATAAGAGTAAGGTTTAAAAAAAAGCAGAAGATTTAAAAAAAAATTCAGAAGCACCTGGGGAGAAATAGCCCTGGATCCAGTTATCTGCCTTCATCTTTCACTGCTGGATGCAAATGAACTTGCCCCTTGCAGCCATGGAGAGAAAGCATCAATTTATTTTTAATGACAGTCTAAAAGGGGCTGGAAATCTGATAAACCTGCGAGGCCTGGGCTACAAATAGTCACAGACTTGCTCCACTAGCCCCATAATAAATTAACCATTTTCCACTGTAGGTTTCAAGGCTTTTGGACAGTGGGAATTTTGTTCTTTGTGTCTGAAAGGGACCTGATAAAAGTGAATTAGCATGCTCAGAGGCTGCTCTCTGCACATAACCTTGTGCTGAGTAAGTGGCAGGCTCTGGCGTACTTCTGTTAACAGACAGGGCACTGCATCCTGGCTGCCTTTTCTAAATTACTTGCATCCTTTTCTTTTTTATTCAGGTTTTAATACAATGATAGCAGTGCTGTGTAAACACATATTTTATTTATATATTTTGTCCAGTCTGTTGAGAAATACCATGGAGAGTTGGTCAATTGTTTCTCATAGGACAGAGACCTACCTTCCAAAGTTGTAGGGAGTACTGAAAACCCCACATGCTGTCTTTTAACCCCAAACAAAATGATCCTGTTGCTCCTTCCTGGGTCTTTTAACTCATGACTGGGGGAGGGGAACAGAGCTGACAGAAACCTGCATAATCTTCTCATGATGCAAAACTATTTTAGCTGAAAAAGGTTTTCGCTACGAAGTAGTGCTTGGTCCAGCTCGCAGTGTGTAACTTCAGACTTTGTCACGTGCAGCAGCTCTGTGTACATCCTACGTGTAAAATACGCCATTCATTTTATCTGCTCTGTTCTGCTACACCCCAATGGCAATGTATAAATTTTCATAGAACCTTTGCACTTTGGGTGGATGTTAGATTTCCATAAGAGGTATCTGTAGGACAGCCTGGGTGCTGGGTGCCTCTATGTGTCTTCAGTCAGTTGTTATTATGAGCCAAAGGGAGTTTGATTTTTTTTCCTCTCAGCATGACTGCTAATTCCTTTGAAGTGCATTTGCCAAAGGCATGGCCAGTAAGATGGGCACTGAATGAAAGTTCTGGCACTGGCTTCAAGTCTCTTTTTTTTCTGTAGTGAAGTTGCCAAGTATTGTCTGCCATGTGATTCTTGTGAGTAATCCACCATGTGTTTTCTTTTTCCAAGCACAAGAATTACTGAAGACTGCTTGTGGTAGGCTGCTTACATGGGGCCATGCCTAGTGCAGGTACCTGACCCAGCTCCTGGGAGCCAGCACGTGTACTAGGAGCTTCTCCACTGTGCTGAGACACCCGGATAGGGTGGTGTGGGATGTGGCTATCCTGTTCCAGCATCCACAAAATGAATATTGTAAATATTACCTCAGTATCCTGTAAATGCACTCTAATCAGAGGGCTTGGTTACTTTACCTGTGTGCAAACATGATTCCCATTCGTAATCCAGACTGCCCTGGAGTAGGTATTGTCATGGCTTAGGCTTGGCTGAGTTGTACCCTCAGAAGACAGTATTTTAATTCCCAGCCTTGAAGCCTGGCAAGACAAAACTTGAACTGCAGATGAGAGTTCATGGTAGGTTACCTGCCAGACTGGGCATCCCTGGTGCTGCTGGCTCACTCAGTAAGTCTGGGCACTTCAAAGCCACTTAAAGGATTTGGGCGTCAGAAGTGGTGTTAGGAAGCCTGTGCTTTTTAAGTGTATTGGAAAAGTTCTTCCCAGCCATCACAGCCTCTACAGCAGGGCCTTGGGAGGTGCTGGGCAAGGTCCAACAGCCTATTTTAGCACCAACTCCTTTTTGTCCCCCTGGCAGGCTGAGACTATCCTTCGTTTACCTCTGTTACCTTGTGCCAAAACAAGCTAGGGGTAACTCTTGACTGGTGGTTAGCAAGTTCCTTCAGAGAGGAGAGCTCAGCGGTGAGGGCAGGGATGTGCATCTTGTGGCAGCAGCCACGCTGGAGCTGCTCAACAGGAGCAGCCTTGACCTCTGCAAAGTCCTTCTCAAGAAAGGTTTCAAGGATAACCTGTTATGTCCACCAATTTGTTTTCTGCACCTCTCATGCAATTCAAAGATGATGGTTAATCCTAGACCAACTGTTAGGTGGGCTCCCAAAATTTCTTGCCAGAGTCTGCTCAAGGAAATTTTTTCAAAGGAAATTGTTGTGGTTGTACAAATGTGTGGTTTGCAGTCTCTGTTCTTCATGTCTAAATGGGGTTTTTTGGGGAACAGAATCCCATTCCCTTAAAATGTTACCTGGTTATTAGTATTTTCTTATCTCATAGTCAACATGAGGCTGACACCAAATTTATCCTGATCCTGGATAGAAGATTGGACACATGGACATCAGTCAAAATGACTCTCCAAAAGATAGCAGTAAGTTCTCTTTAATGTCATTTTCTTCTAATGTTCTTAATCCTCATGCTCATTACTTTCAGCACTTTCAGCAAACATAGGCAACCAGGAGCAATCATGCTTGTATTTTCACTCTAGGTAGCGGGTTTTTTTTATGGTTGTGTAATTAATTCAGACATAGATAGCTCTGTGCCCCATCTGAGAGCATAAATGAGCTGGTGGTTCTTCTTCATAGTGGTTCAGTTGTGTTTCATGCCATGTTCAGTGCTTTTGGTGGGTGGAGAATTTGGTTTCTTCTTTGTTCCTTCTAGACACTGATTATTAGTGGCACAATCTCTTCCTAATTGTCAGTGACTGAAAGGGTTAGGTTCTTAGAAAGGGCTTGTGGGCTTGGGTGGAAAAATCTATTTGATATGAGTACGCACACATCACACATGTGTAGAACAGTCATGTTCATAAATGCATGGATAGGTAGGAGCTGACTGATAAACGCTTTCCCCAGAAAACCATGCCATGTGTATAGGGCGATGAAAATATTCTGGGTGTATTATTATTGTCTCTGTTCCTGCTTGTCATCACTGAACAGCTAAAGGCCTTGATCCATCTGATCGAGAATGAAGTAAATGGCGTGTGCTGAGAAAGCAAGCTCTTGACTGATTCTGGTTGGCTGTGATAGATCTTACACTGTTTTAAGTAGTTAATACTGGTACAGCTGAACTTGGTGTTAACAATGTCTGTCTTTGGTGGCATTTGGCTCCCACAGAAGGAAGAGAGGGTTCCCTTTTTGTAACGTGCGTAGGATACCGCTGTCAATAGTTTTGGGTTCTGATTCTCCTGAATATTATAAACTGAATTTTCAAGTAGGGTTGCCAAACCATTAGGCAAGAAGCAGCATTTAAAAAGAAGTTCCTTATAGTCATCATCACAACTGACTTCTGGTGCCAGGGTTGGAATGGGGACTAGTACTGAGAGCATCCTTCAAGGATGATGTAGTTGCTTTTCATAGTTTGGGACTTTCAAACATGAACCATTTCTGTCTTCATTTGTAACTTCTATGATTCTACATAAGTGTTGTTTATTTTGTGATTAATAAGAACATTTCATTATGATGAGACTTCTGAGTGTACACCCTATTTGTGTACCTGCCTGTGCTGTGTTCCTGTTGAGAAGTGACTTCGCATGTAGGATCAGAGTGGTCAGTGTAAGCAATGTGGAGGTGCTTTGTGGAGAGGGAATAAGAAGCAGGAAAAATGTGTCCACTAAACTGTAAGACCTGGGAACCTTGCCTTAAAAGCAGGGTCTGGTCCTAAAGGGTTGGCTTTGTGTCCAGGAGGTGCTTGACTGGATTTGCCGTTGTTCAGCTAACCCAAAAAATCAATCTTGATTTCATTCCGATCAGAAGCCATAACCCATGTGCAATTGGAAAAACCCCCACAAAAAAAGCCCCCAAACTTTTTTCCCCTGTTCTTTCTATAATTTTGGAATAAAGAAGTGCGGGTAAGCTGAATTTTAAACATGCAGAGTGTCCTATTTTTCCGGCATATGTATATGCGATTGCAGCTCTGCGCTTGTGCATCTGATCCAGAAAAAATTAGTATCAGGCGATGGGGGGGTTGTTTAACCCTTTATGTGAGACTCTCAAGTCACGGGGACACGGTGGTACAGTGGGAGGCCAGGCCAGGCCGTTCGGGACGGAGCATCTCACCTGCCTTGCCTCCATCCCAGTCCTGGCACGGGGGCGGAAGGGAAGGCGGCAGCTCCGAAGCGAGCCCCGTCTGCAGGCGGATTTTGGACATTCCACCTTAAAACCGAGCCCGGCGCTGGGAAGGAGCCCGAGAGCAGCGGGAACCGGTGCCGGTAGGGCCGAGCCTGATCTGGCGCCCCGGGAAGGGGCGAACCCGGGGGGCCCCATCCCGCTGCCGGTGCCGCTCCCCGGGGGCGATGGCGGAGGCGAGTCCGCGGCGCGGCGGGCCCCGGGGCACTGCGGTAAGGCGCGGGCCCGCCGCAGAGAGCGGGCAAGGCGGGTACAGGCCCGGGAAGGGGAACGGCGAGTGAAGGGGACTAGTGGCATCTTGGGCGCGGCAGCGGCCGGGCTTTCGGGGGTATTGCATTGCTGCGTCCGGGGCATTCCGGGATGGGGGGGGGATCGGCAGAGCCGATGCGCCGGGGATGCTCCCGGCACCTCCGGGGGTTAATTCTGCAGCCGGCGGGAATGAAGGTAACGGAGCTCCTTGGAATTTGGCTCCGGGGGTCGGGAGGCAGCGAAAGCTCGAATTAGCGAGTCTAGATGGCTTTTGCTTTAAGGGCCAGTGAAAGTCGTTCAGTCCATAAAGGCCATTGGCCTCCGTTGCCCGGAGCCGAACTTGCATCTGTGGGGTTATTGATTTCCGACCTTGTGAACCGAGGGGAGAAAAGTGAATTCCTAAAATTAGGAAGAAAATCACAGTAAATGTGTCAAGATGATATTCACGAAGGAGAGACTAACCACGATGGTCTCAGTAGCAGGGATGCTCTCAGTAACCGGAATGCTTGCAATAAATAACTGCGATGCTTTTGATGCCCTTCTCTGGACTTTATTAACCAGATGGACTGTAGTGACTGTATCAGGGCTTTCCCCATGGGTAAAACTGAGCATTTAAACTAGTTGCTTAACTGAGGCTTTAAGATCTGTCCCTTTGTGTCCTCCCTGGAAGGGCAGGAGTGCTCTGAGCATGGTTTTTGCTGGGTGAGACGGTGAACAGGGGTGAAGCGTTGCCAGCTGCCTGATTTGGTGGAACTGGCTGGGAGTTTCCTGCCTTTCCTGATGCTCTGCAGAGGAAGAGCAGAGGGCAAAGGCTTTAGAGGGTTCTTACCAGTGTTTTGTTATATAACTCCAAGTCTGTCTAATGCACAAGATTCTTTGTCATATTATAAATAGTAAAATAAAGCATAGGGCAAGATTAAGGACTTTTTTGTCTTTGCTTTCTTAAATCTGTTGTGGGGAAGATTTCTTCCCAGCAGTATCTTCAGTATCATTGAGGTTCAGTTTGCAGATTACTTACCTACACTTAAACCCTTAAGACAATTAGAATTGTAGCAGTGAATTAAAAAGATACAGGCCCTTCTGAAATGTTATCTCTGAAGAATTATTGGTCTATCTTATGTATGTTTAACATTTCATCCTGTCTGTTAGGTCTGTAAGGGGGTACGGGATATGGTTTGATTGGTATCTGTTTTTCTGAAAGCTTGTTTTTTGGCTTGTTTGTTTGTTCTGTGCTGGAAACACCTTAGGTATCATTTGCAAAGCTGCATTTCTTGTTTTGTAGCTACTAGTAAGGGCTGACCTTGATCCTGTATCTGTAAGATAAGATGAAAAATCCCCCAATGCTTTCAAAACTGGTGGAAATCAAAGCACCTGTCCTGGAAGCTCAGCTACCACTGAGGTGAAAACAGCAAGGAGCAAAAGGGGTACAGTTGTGTGTGTATGAGACACAAAGTTGTATCAAAGAAGTCTGTCCTTGTAGAGGAAGTGGCAGAAGGATTAAGGTACCAGTTGGTGTCTTCTTGTATATTGTGTGGAACATGTTGGCATCCTGCAGTCATAAAATCCAAGCTGTCCAAAGGCACCTTCGCTCTCATAGAGGTGTTTCACACTTTATTATTGCTGTGTGTAATTTTAGCAGGTGGCTCTGCTTATCTCCTGACAGCTGGTCCATCTTCCTGGAGCTCTGAGTTTCCTCAAAGGCTCATAGGAGAAGACATTCAAATTCTGTGGGTTCCCACAGAGTGATTTGCTTTGGAGATCCAGGCCCTTCTTGCAGGGAATCTGCTTTGCATATGTAGGCTACATGCCAAAAAGGGCTTGAGGAGTACAAGAAGACAAAGCAGAAGTGCTTGAAGTGCTGAAAAGGTGTAAAAGAGATGGAGTGGGGTAACGAGATAAGAACAATGGAGGAATTTGTTGTTCTCAAATATATTCCTAGGTGTGTTTTTCAGAAGGGATTTGAAGTAGGAGCCTAAAGTTCAGAGACCTGAACACATGATTCTGAGTTGAAAACTGTGACTTTCCCCAAACTCTGTGGGACTTCATTGTTGGATTTACCTACAGTGGACTCATGATCATATAGAAGGACATAACACTGCAACTGCCAAACTCCTTTAAGGCATTGTGAGACCATTGGCCTCACAAGGCTCTAGTCCAAGTCCCTTTGAGCCATTAATGCCAGGAGTGCAGAGCCTGTCTTGGAGCAAAATCATCCTATCTTTTGAGGTTTGCAGGTCATGGTGGCTCCCTGGCGATATCTTTGAAACCTTGTTGGGGGTTGCTCCTGTTGTCCTGTGTAACTCATGTAAAATGAGGCAAACACAGACATAAAGGTGGGCATAAGGGAGTGACACATGGTAGACTCAGAGCTCTGCAGGGATGGCATGACATTGCTCTGAATGCAGACTGTCAAGTCTCTTCCTAGGATGTCCTAGTGCTGTGGGATGTGCCAGAGCATGAAGAGTGTCAAGGACTAGCCAGGTTAGTCAAGAGGCCTGGAAAGAGCAATAGCAGTGTTTACTGGGTCCAGTGTACAGCCAGCATGATGAGGTAAGAGAGACAGCCAACTTCTGTGGGACACACTGCAGTATGAGTGTTGAGCTTGCCAGAAACTTTCCAGTGAAAATTTAATGCTGTAAATTTTCAGTTCATTCACAATGTCTGCAAGCTTGTGCCAGTTCTGGTGGTGCTTTCCTCAGTTAGGGCTTCCTGCATCCCAGGCAGAGCTTCTTCTCAAAAGGAGGAACCACTCCCAACTCCTTGGAGATAACCAGTAGCCTGTGAATGACTTTTCTTTCTAGGAATATGGGAAGCTCATGTTCGAAATCCTGAGTAGGGCAAGATCTCTAAGATGGGCTTCTCTTCAGAGCTGCATCTAGTAGCTGAGCTGTTGAGAGGGTCCCTGTGAGGTTGTCTTGCAGGAAAGCTGATGTTCCTTGTAGAGCCAATTCAGTATGTATTGAAGCAGAGAACTGAACCTGCTCTCCTGTAGCTTCTCACTTGCACTTTCTTGGGCAAGACTCATCTTAGAGTTGCCAAGGTCTGCTGACTGCATGGCCAGGTTTAGACTTGTGGCCCTTCTGCAGGTTTGGCGGGGTTGGAAATTGGTTCCTGTGGCTGTGGCCATCAATGTGCAACCATTTCAGAGACGTGTGCCAGCCAGGTGCTGTGGAACAGGGCTGTAGCACCCAGGGCCTGGAGTCAGCCCAAATGTCTCTGTTATTTAATGGTTTGCTTTTGCTTCTAACATCAGTTCTGGACACCAATCTTGTTGACTTCCAAAGAGTACGAATCTGGCACTTCATTCACATTAAATGTTTTTTTTCTGCTCCTACTTAAAATCACAGCAGATCAATATATTGAATTTACGTGGCTTATTTGATCGTGAAAGTCACTGTCCACTCCTGAGTGGAGTTGTGGGCAAATGGAAGCTGCAGCCTGACCTTTCCTACCTGAGAAAACACAGCAGATGGGTTAGAGTGTGCTTCAGCTGTGAATTACGGCTCTTCTGAACAGTGCTAATACTTGTTTACTGGAGCAATCTTTGTTTGGAAGACAGGGATTAAGTGCCCAGCAGTGCAAAATCCCTAAACACGTTCATTACTCTTAGCCTTGGTACAGAATCTACTATCATGTTTCACAGAGGAGGTTAATATCAGGAGAAACGTAGTCTGGCCTGGCAGGATCTCCGAGCAAACCATATGTCTTAATTAGTTCTTCACATCACGCAGTTATCCATAATTTAATGATGTGACTCCTACTTTCTTAAAAATTCTCTTTCATTCTCAAGCACCCTTTGCACAGATCTATTTAAAAACGCACCTGCTAACCATATGCTGGGGAAAAGGCTCCAGCAGCGCAGACAGGAAATGCCAGATTCTTACCACAGATTAAATGCTGCCTGGTAATTACCAGGGACAAAAAGAGTGTGCATGATGCAGTTATGGCATGATTAGTGAATTTGGCAATAAATTTTGCTGCTTCAATCTGTCGTTCCTCAAAATGTTACAGCCCTCTATTCCTTGCTAAGTTGTAATTTCACTCCCCAAGTTGTAACGCTGAACATAATATATAGACTGAAAGCTGATACAAGTTGCCCTCGGGAGGGTTGTGGCTCAAGTCCTCCCTGCTCCAAAGGGAAGTGGTATTGGACAGTCACAGAATCACAGAACATTAAGGACTGGAAGGGACCTCGAAAGATCATCTAGTCCAATCCCCCTGTCAGGGCAGAATCACCTGTAGTTACCTTCTGTATCTCTAAATCATATGAGGAGTATCCCTCCCATCTTGAAAATAAGAAGAGGCTATCAGAGGCAATTTGAAAATATACTAAGAGCTGGATGTTTTCCCCTCTTTTCAACGTATTTCAAAGCTATTGGTGGAACTGCCACATCCTCACATTGAATGTTGCCTCTGTTTCCTTGTAGGCATCTTTCCCAGGGAACCTGCACTTAGTGATGGTTCTTCGTCCCACAGGGTTTTTCCAGCGCACCTTCACTGACATTGGATTTCGGTTCAGTCAGGAGGATTTTCTGCTCAAGTTACCGGTATGAGAATGCAGAGGTGCTGCACCTGTGTGTGATCAGAAACTGCCAGCACACCTTGGGTTGGGGTGTAGTAGTGTCCTACTCTGCAGACACCTATGTGCAGAGTGACCAGAGTGTATTTGCCAGAAATGGCCTGTTTCCACCAAATGTCTCTCCACCAAACCTCTCCTGTAGCATTTTCCACCACTGTTGTGCACAATTTGCTCTGTGCAGAGCATGTCCATGGCAGTGAGTAGTGGCCCTCTCAGCCTGTCTGCATCGTCCATGTAGGCTTCATGCTTCTGTGGAGGGTAAAAACATGTTCAGGAATTTGTTTAATGTCTGAAGAGCCAACAGACATGTCTAGTGTAGCCTTTTCTCTGAATTCCACTTATAATTACCACTTTCAGCTCAGTCTGAACTCCATACATCACTGTGTTATTAATTGTTTCAAAACTGCTGCTAAAATGGTTGTATTTTCCCAAGTCTGAGCTTCCAAGTCACCCTGATTATAAGATATAAGAAGAAGGGAATTGTGAGAAAATTATTACATTTAGAAAATCTAAAGTCGGTGCAATTACAAACACACAAAACAAACCAACGTTTTCATTCAGAAAGTAGTATAATTTTGGCAAACGTGGCATTTTTCAATCAAAAATGATTGCTATTTTCAGTTTTGAAAGTTTACGACCTGCGCCAGGGCTGATCAAGACACACAAAAACTCTGGAGTGTCTAGTTCTGTGAAACTGGCCCGTTTTCAACAACCTGTTAAAATGTATATATGATTTTCTGGATTGCTGGACATCCCTTGCAAAAACCGACCTTACTTTTGCTATTTGTTCCATTTCACAGCCACATCCTGCAAGATCTCACTGTGCTTTGCACTTAAGGAGGAAAGCACTTGGGAGATCAGGGTTGGCTTACGAGAATGGACAAATGTATCAGGTGAAAACCATGTTAAGCCATAAGCACGACAAGAAAGCCATGCTGTAGATCAATAGAGCAAACTCAGATTTTACGTATATAAAATATTTGTAGGTGTATTGTATGTGTGACTTGGGTGGAAGCCATGGTCAGACAGCTAACTGGGTTACCTTATTTGCAGGTTGTTATGCTGAGCTCCGTTAGTGACCTGCTGACGTATATTGATGAACAGCAGTTGACCCCAGAGTTTGGAGGTACCCTGGAGTACTGCCACAGCGAGTGGGTCATCTTCAGGACTGTACGTACCAGGGCTGAGCACTGGGTTCTTGGGCTATTTGTGATCAATCGGGGAAGGTTTTCTGTAAGGCTGTGAGCAGTGGGTAGCTGAAAGTAACCCCTGAGGCCACTTATGTTTCCTTGCAAAGGAGTCAGTGGGCATTGGGCACTTGATGGCTTTATAAAGAACTGGAGGATTAACTCCTTCAAGCTTCTTTGGAAACTGCTCCTGAAAGATCTATCTTCCTAAGTCTTTGTTAAAGTCCCCTTAATGGTAGATAGAAAACAGCCTTTTAAAAAATTTTTAATAGTAGCTACTTCACATGATTAGGACCACAAATATGTTTGGATTCAGGGGACTGAGACTGCGTTTTGCATGCTGACTGAATGCAGAGAATTCTGAAACTTTCCTTTTGTTTTCTTTTCTTTGCAAGATTTTTTCCTTTAATATTGCCAGGAACCAGGCATTTAATTCCCCGGGATGTACCTTGCCATGTGTTTTTGTGCTTTCTATATGCTGTTAGCTTTCACTGGGACTTTATCTCCCAGACTAATGGCAGGTTGGATTCCTGGTTACCTTCCCAACCAATCAAAACACTAATGAAAAATGTACTAGACGTCCCAGTGTTCCTTGTCCAGTAATACCATCCACACCAGCAGATGTGGAGCTCAGTGTAAAGACAAGAGCACAAGCTGTTGCAGCTGGAGTAACTGAAGCTATTTCTTGTGGCATTAACTTTGTGCCAGTTTATGCTGATGCATTGCCAAAGCAAAGGGCTTTTAAAATTTTTGGCTCTTAGTTTTGTTCTTTTAAATGATGTGTTAGAGTGATGATGGCACAGTTTTCACACTTGGAGTCAAAAATGACAAAATGAATGACAAAACATGTTACACTAAGAAGAAGATATGCTCTAGATCATAGCTGCATATGGTAGTTATGAAAAGCCTCTCTCAAAATTCCCTTGCTGTGTGCTTATGAAACATTTCCTGAATTTTCCATGGAAATTCATGCTGTTTAAAGAGAACAGAAATGCAGTCCATTGCATCTGAGTTTATTACCTTGTTCTAAATAGCAGAGCTGGAGCTCTGAGTGAAGCTGGGTAAGGCCTTGCTCTGGTGTGGGAGATTCAGAGCTCCTGCTGGCTGTCTGGGATGTGTCCAGAGGTACCAATGGCACTTATTTCTGACCTGCTGTCTTCAGTGTCTCTCCAGCACACTCTTAGCTCCCTCACTTGTCATCTCGGTGAAGCTGTGGATGACAAGGCTGTGATGCCAAATTGCCCTGTAACTGGCCATTTGGGATTGCAAAGCTGGAAGCATCCATCACCAAGAAGCCAAACACATCTCTAAAGCCCTGCTGCCTAGAGGTGGTTCCTGATGTGGATTAACCAGAGAAGAACAATACAAGAGGAATTTGAAGAGTTTGTGAGATGTGTCTTGCAATGTATTGTGTTATAGACCTCTAATATGTGGTAGAAGAAGCCTCAAAGTGCACAAGAACAGGCAACAGAAAACAAAATGTGGCCACTGCTATCCTTATTTAGGGATTCAGACTGTGCTAGAATCCACCTGGCCACATGTAGGTGGCCACTAGCTAATGCACATAGATCCATTTGCAGTGGACATCTCATCCACCTCACAGAGCAAGCTGTTAGACTCCCTGTAGATCTCAGCCTTGACTATTCACCTACTCTTAATGAGCTGTAGGAACACTCTGAATCCCAAGCTGATGGCAATTACTGTCTCCCACCAGGCAATAGAGAGTTTTGCACTAACTGTGAAGGAAATTGCACAGATGTTACAGTGCTTTGGCACGGAGCTGGCAGAGACCGAGCTACCAGAAGACATGTATTCAATTGAGCGCATCCTGGCCCTGCGCACTGAAAAGTACTACCAGCTCAAGGTATGGCTCATCAGTAACTCCAACGCGTGTTTCTAGCCCTGTTTGCACAGCAAGGTGGGATTTCTGGGGTTTGACTGCCTGTTTGTTGGGTTTCCACTCTTCCCTCCCTCCCATGCATGTGTATGTGTTGACATAAAGCACCGCAAGACTATTTCTGTGAGTTACTCTTACATTTGCCATCCCCGTGCCAGCATCCAGCAGAATGTCTCAGCTGCCGCTTCCTTGCTGGCTGCAGAAGTTGGTGCCTGTAGTCTGCTCTTCCTGTGGGCTTTGCATGTCTTGCCTGGCAGGAGACTGAGCAGGAGGCTTCATCATCTGGGTGTTCTACCCCGGCTGGGATTCCCTCTGCTTCACCCCCACAGTTGGAGGAAGCTGCATGCAAAGACCACCATCAGGAGGTCTGGAGAGATGGCTTGTCCCCAGGTCCCTCTGCCTGACGTGTCTTCCCGAGGGGGACATAAGGAGACTGTGATGGAGAGCATCCGAGGTGAAGGTTTCATGCAAGCACATGCTACAGAGCACTCATGGTGCAAACCTTTGTGTTTGGTCTTAAACATTTGTGTATTTAATATCTTAAGATTATTTTTCCATTACATGTGATTGTGATTATTATAGGAGTCAGTAGAAGCTTTAGTGCATTGAGCTACTGCTGCATCAAGCTCTTGTCTTTGACAATCCTGCATCTTTCTAGGGAGAGAACAGACCTGTCCCCAAACCATCCCTTTGGAAGTGACTCCTTGTTAACAGCTTGGCTGTTTGGCTGAGGAATGAGCTCCTTTGCTTTATGACAGGATTCGTTTAGAGAAGTCAGGGAAGTGTGTCTATTTTCATTTATAATCGTCTGTCATTCACGTGACAGTGAGTTCCCAGAAGGTTGTCTCCACAAAATATGCAAACTGACAGCCAAAGGGTGCTGTGTGTAGGCAATAGATATGTGTGCCTAAGTACAGAAAATAGCATTATGCCTTCTGATGGTAGTCATTTCTTCCTTCTTTGAAACTGAAGAGAGCTGGAATAATGGATACACGTATTGCAATATGACTTAAATGTCATGCTTAGGACTTGGGTCACAACCCCATGCAACACTATGTGGCTGGAAAACTACCCAGCAGATAAGGACCTGGGAGCGTTGGTTGACAGCCAGATGAATATGAGCCAGCAGTGTGCCCAGGTGGCAAAGAAGGTCAACAGCATCCTGGCTTGTATCACCCATAGTGTGGCCAGCAAGAGTAAAGAAGTGATTGTCCCTTTGTACTTGGCACTGGTGAGGCCACACCTTGAATACTCGGTTCAGCTTTGGGCAGCTGAAGCTGAGAAGGACATTAAGGTGCTGAAGTGGGTCCAGAGAAGGTCAGTGAAGCTGTTGGTGGGTCAGGAGTACAAGTGCTCTGAGGAATGGCCGAGAGAACCAGAGCTGTTTAGTCTGAAGAACAGGAGGCAGAGGGGAGACCTTGTTGAGAGAGCGAGTCAATCTTTTCTCTCAAATAACAAGTGACATGATGAAAAGAAGTGTCTGCAAGTTGTGTCAAGGGAGCTTTAGTTTGGACATTAGAAAAAACTTACTTGCTGAGAAGGTCATTAAGTTGGAACATGCAATGGTCAAGTCACCACACCTGGAAGTATTTACAAAGTGTAGGACATGGTTTAGAGAGAGACTTGGCAGTGCTGTATTAACAGTTCAACTTGATCTTAAAGGACTTGTCCAACCTAATGACTCTGAGATTATGTAAGAAAAGTGTATGAAGCAAATATTTGCTGCACAGCATACTCTTGGATGAACCTGTCTGTAATACACACTCAGTGGAAAAAGAGCATGTCATGTGTTCTCATTTGCACATAAAGCACAGCAGCACTCTGTACAAGGCATCTGTTGCTTTTAATGCTTCATCTATTAATTTCAAATATCAAACCATTCTCTAGCTTTTGACTGGCTTTTGAAATGAAGTCTGTGGACTTTTTTCTTTTGTTCCTTCTGAGACCATGAAAGATGAAAGCAGATGAGAAACTGCACAGATTGTGGTGACAGCAAGACATGGGATCCTTGTCTCTCTTGACAACCTCAAGATTGGTACAGCTGATGCCTGAATTCAAATAATGAGTTGATCAGAGTAATTTATGTAGCAGAGCTACTGAACAGAAGCTGCTTGCAAACACAATGAAAAAATGAGAAAAATTAATTAAACAGAGTAACTAAGAAGTTAACTTCTTTGATAAACTGAATGGGAACAAACCGAGTTAACACCTTTTTGACAGTTGGGCTACTTCGTCATGAGTGTAGTGAAAGGCTTTGAATGCAGAGAACTTGAGGCTCTGGAGTGTGTGCTGTGAGAAATAACAACCACCTGTGATCTAAAGCAAAGCCCTCTTCTTTATTGAGTCTGCAGAGTATCAAAAGGAGTCAGGGGTTATGTTTTGTGGTCATCTTCTGTGGTGTTTTAGTGACAGGGATGCAAACTGGCAGTGGACACTTCTCGTATGGGAGTGAAGAAGCTCCTGTGGCCATGTCCTCTGGCTCCTGGGCTGCTGCCCTGAAGTAGTTGTGTTTAGGTCACTGTGTGCTGTGTGGGGCAGGCAGACATTTAAGTAAGCCTGTGCTTTCTGAATCCTCTCTAAAGTAGTTCTGCCGTTGTTTCTCTTGCAATAGAAATCTGGCTCTTACTCCTCCAGGAGTTGACTCTCCAATGGAGTGCATGGTCTCTCTGCTTCAGGGCTTCTTCCAACTCAGTTTATCAACCTCTCCTTTTCACCTTTCTGTTTGGTCTCTTTTTTTCTGAAAATAATTGACTAATGCACCTGTTTGCTTTGTGACTAAGCCCAACACAGCTCAAAGCACCTCAGATGATGCTAGTGAACACACCAAGGGTTTGCATTTTCCCAAGGTGCTGACTCGCCTCTATATCTAGAACCTTTAGTTAGTGATGCCACATGGCCTTAGTCCTAGCTTGGTCCCACTATGGGATGCTCTTCCTACAACCTCTTGTAATAACTTGGATGAAGAAGCACAGCCTCCGAGCTGCAGAAGTACTTGCTTGAATGCATGAACTTGTTAATAGATACCTGATTTATCTATTACCTAGAAAGACCTGCTTACCTAGAAAGGCCTATGTGATTCTTGTTTGACTCATCATCCCTGGATGTGTTCCAAAGCTGTGAAGACATGGAACTTAAGGACATGGTTTAGTGCTGGGCTTGGTACAGATGGGTTAGTGGTTGGACATGATGGCCTTAAAGGTCTTTGCCAACGGAAATAATTCAGTGAGTCTATGGTATGATGTCCTCTTGAATCATTTTGTGGCCTAACGTTTTCATGTGTGCCAATTTCCACCCAGCCTGGTCACCAGCTCATGGTTCAGCTTCTTCCAGCTCCATGGGCTAATCTCATGTCAAGGTGGCATCTCTTAACAGTCTCTTGGTCTGATGGATATTGGTGCTTTGGTTCATATAGGGAAAGTAAGGCAGGAGTAACAAAAAATTACTTACGCTTACTCACAAAAACTAGCTTGAATCAGAAATATTTTGCATTGTACAGGAAGATATTACAGCAGTCACAAAAGAGGGAAACTTGCTTTTGAGCAGTTTTGAAGAGCCTGACTCTGGGGAATGCAGTGAGGACCAGCAATGTGAGCGGCCTGGGGACTGGGGGACTGTGAATCGGTGAGTGCTCTGTATACCTCATTTGCCTGGTTTTTGAGTGGAGACAATTCATTGAGGAAGAGTTGTGTTGTTGAGGTCACCCATCAAACAGATAAAAGCAAAGATATCCAGACTCATTAAACTGCTGTGTGACTTCCATCAAATGAGTTTTATCTGCTCTGATTCTTATCCCCACCGATAAGATGAGGCTGTAGAGCAGGTGCAGGGCTCTCCCATGCCAGGCTTCCATCCAGTTAAATGGAAGCAGCAGCCACTGCTCTGGATGTCCCCCGTAGTGATGACTTTATTAAAATTCTCTGAGATTTCATAGAATCATTAGGGATTGGAAGGTCTTAACAAGTTTTGTGTATGCATTCATTGACTTCTTCTGAGAGCTCAGGTACAAAAGACCTGAAAAGGGCTGGAGCACCTCTTTTATGAAGACAGGCTGAGAGAGCTGGGGTTGTTCAGTCTAAAGAGAACTGGGACCTTCCAATCCCTGAAAGGGACCTATAAGGCAGCTGGGGAAGACTGTTCACAAGGGCATGGAATGGTAGAATGAGGGATCATGGTTTTAAGCTGGAAAATGGTAGATTTAGGCAAGACATGAAGAAAAAGTTCTTTAATTGAGGGTGGTGGATCACTGGAGTGGGCTGCCTAGAGAGGTAGTGTAGGCCCCATCTCTGGAGACATTCAGGGTCAGGCTGGATGGGGCTCTGGGCAGTCTGTTCTAGTTAGAGATATCCCTGCTTGTTTGTAGGAGGGTTGCACTAGATGACCTCTGGAAGTCCCTTCCAACCCAACCCATTCTGTAATTCTAAGAGGTGATCTGTAGGGCCTGTTAGTAAATTGTTCCCATCACGTCCTTTTTCTGTGCTCAAGGTTACTTGGTCAGCTGCGTGAGATGGAGACTGCTTTTGATGGCTTCTGGGAAAAACATCAGTTAAAAATGGAGCAGTATTTACAGTTGTGGAAGTTTGAGCAAAGTTTTCAAGAGGTATGACCAGGTGCACGTCTGCTCGCAAAAGGAAAAATCGGAGACAAAAAGAAGGGCAGACGAGACAGTTTTTGTGCTTTTTATTTTGAGATTGTTTAATTTATGCTGCTGTTCCTTGTTTCTGGCAGGACTGGCCAGCTTGGGGAGACCACTGTGCTTCCTCATTCAGAGCTAATTTAGGTATCACTGCCCTGCAGTTCTGTTAGATTTTGCTGATAGAAGCATCTTTGAATTTAGAAATTAGTTCTTGGACGCTAGTTTTATTACTGGATTTAGCAGTCTTAGCTAAAGCGTGATTAATTTTGGTCTGAGAATGATTTTTTGCCTGTGCTTTGTATCCTTTTGCAGCAGTCTTCTTCTTTGTCTCTAGGTCAAGAATGCCATTGAGTTTTTAATGGGTCAGCAAGCAGAGGTGCCTGACACTGGTGACAGTGTCCTCCAAGTAAAGCAGAGACTCAAGGACTTGGATCATTTCGATGGTATGGCTCAGGTGAGATAATCTTTCATGGAAAGAGGCACTCATGAAACTCAAGAGGCACCTTCTGTATTTGTGGTGTTTTCCGAAATTGCCAAGTTCTGATATAACTTGTTGGTACATGACTGCACAAAAGGATTGATTTTGTGTCTTTGCTCTGTGCAGCAATGCTGTGATCACTCTGAAAGCCAAGAATAGGGTACTTAATTAGCATAGCTAAAATAAATTGCTGAGCCACCATGGAAATCCAGAACAGATAAATGTCTGAACATAGGGGAGGCGTGGGAGTTAATGAGCTGGAAGAAGAATTATTTACATGTTAAATACTTTAGCAATGCTAATAGGCAGAGACTTGTTACCAGGCACATGGAGAAGCAAAAAAGTTGCTATCTTCATATGTCTGTGATTTGAACATAACATATGGATGAAGACTAAGAGATGCAGGGGAAAGAAGAGAGAAGAGAGATGATTCACAGGAGGCCAACTGAGGATGTGAGTCCTGACAGGGCTGTACTTTGCAAGTGGGCCAGAGTCACTGTAGAAATCCAGAGGGATCTGGACACAACCCCAGAGGCTTCTTTGAAAATAAGACTCCTAGAGCGTTTGGCCATTTTCAAGAAATGCTTTTGGAGAGAGGGAGAAGGAACTGAAGATCATGCAGAGGGTGCAGCAGGGAAGCAGTCCCAGCAGAAAGCCAACCCTTGGGCGTAGGGTGCCTAAACTGGACGCTGGTTGCATGATTTTTGACAGCGCAGTTCCTGGAGATGGCAGCAATACATTGCCAGTAGCCATCCACAGCATTGCTGCTTGGGTGAAATACTGTTTTCTTCTCGATCCTCTTTTTGGATAGTGGAATTTTTTTGTCCCCAGATGATGGGTGCCACTTTCTACTGCGTAAGGCACCCATTCTGGCTGCTCCTCGTGGCAGTCATCTCCCTGTGTGCCTAAAATCTGGTAAGACAAGAAAGTGCATGCTATATGTAGATATTTTGGCATTCCTTCAGAAAGTGTGCAATCCATCCTCTTCCTTTCCCTGAAGGATCTGATAGGGAAGGCTCAAGTGGTGATACTACACGGACACCAACTAGCAGCAAATCATCACTACGCACTCAACTTAATCTGCCAGCAATGCAATGAGCTGCGGCACCATTCTGATGTCTTGTCTGACGAGATCAAAAGGAAGCAGATGCGACTGCAGAAGACCTTGGATCTTCATACCCATCTTCAGCAGGTAGAGTTCAGAGACCGTGCCCTGAGAAGTAGGTAGTTAGTTTCTCCATGGGGTTAACATGTCTTCTTATCTGGAAGCATCTGAAATTTGGAGCTTTGCTTCAGCCTTTCATGGTAAGAAAATTGTTCCCCAGAGTGCTTCACCCCTCACTTAACTGGTTAAGTTAGCAAACAGAGATCTGCTGGTGCTGTGAACAGTCAGCAGGAGGTGCGCATCTCCAGGGGGCAATTCAGAACACTGCAGTTGAAGCTTTCATGCTGCCTCCATGTATTAACTCGCTTTTGAGGTTTTCATACCCAGTGTGGTAGAGGTAATGCTTTCAGATAAACTCCAGTCTTTTTTTTTGCTAGCAATTTATTAAGAATGAGTGAGGCTGACTGTAAAATAAGGTGACAGATTGGTAGATGGGCGCAGCTGCTGTGTGCTAGCGTGGAAGTGGAGTCATGTGGCTCCAACACTCCTTGATACCTTAATCAGCATCAAAAAGTCATTTAGGGAAATTCACGCTAATTAGGCCAGAAGGCACACAACTGTAATGTGCTTGAGGCCATTAAGAGGAGCAGTGAAGTTTGACCCTGTTCCTGTTTCATTGCTTCAGGTCTGTAGAGAACTTGTTTTTTTTTTCCGCGTGTGCTCCACTTCAATACTGGAGTAATCTGTGGAGTCAGATAATTCCATGGCAGTCTCCCAGCTGCAGGGCAGTGTCCTCTCCTGGGCTGCTTGCAGTACTGGTTGGTGCTGGTGGTCTAGCCCTTGAGCTCTGCTGCAGCACACTGCAGTCCTGCTTTCCACAGACTCCCTTCCTGTTCACAGCACTAAAGATGCTCTGTTCTTGGCTGCAGCATCTTCGCACTCCTGTGTGAGTGCCAGCTGACCCCCAGGCTGCCATTCACCTGTTACCCATGTGTGGCTAAATACCAAACTTCAGAGGGCAAGTTAAATCCTTAATTTTTTAAAAACTTCAGTGCAGTTATCATTCCTCATTCCTCACAGTTCAGTTCTGCCCTGAGCCAGGCATTTTTCTCAAAAAACCTGCCTGTGTTGTAAATTTTATAGTGCCTCCTTCAGCTTTCACTTTTGGGTAAAAATCTGTTTTTCATTTGGTCCAACTATGCACTGAATAGTGGTTCTGTGGCAGCTAGAGCACTGGTTTCATCCAGGCACGAGTGGGAGCACAACCTGGCTGGGTATGTTGAGGACTGCAGTCATCCTCCAAAAACACTTGGCTTTTGTACTTTCTAATCAAAATGCAATAGCTGCTGAGGTTGTCAGGAGTACTGATTAGCTCCATGTTGAACATACAAGTCCAGTAAATGGTACTCCTCATGGGGACTTTGATTTAGTAGAGGTGTCACTGACATCTCACTCCCTGTGTTTGCCCTGTGCTGCTACCAGGCTCTGCAGTGTTGTGATGAAGGTGCCTACCTGCTTGCCAACCAGCAGATGGATAAGTGCCAGTCAAAAGAAGGCGCTCAGAAAGCTCTCCAGGACATAGAAAGGTTTCTTGAAAGCTCTTCAGCCTACTTGAACCATGATCCCCAAGCCCTACACTATGATTTTGAGTCTGTATTAACATCTGAACTGAAGGTGAGCAACCCCTCCAGTTCCTTCTGACCCAAGTAAAACACAAATCCACCTGTGTTGTGGTGCTGTCTGCTTTGTAGTTCTCTGGTTGGGTCAAAGTGCAAAATAATGGAAGTTATTTGATTACAGGAGTCTTCTTCACTCTCTACAGTGCCAGATACAGTCAGTGCAGGTCAAGCTTGAGAACGTTCGAAGCATGTTTGAGAATCGTCAGTCTTGCTTCAAGAGGCTGTTGGATAAACACGTGCGGCCTGTCCAGTTAGTAGCCCCTCGACCAGAAAATCCACCGAGATCAAAATCACCATTATTCTCTCCTAAGCATGGTAAAAGACTTCATCAAGTTTTCAGATTATATTTTGCTTTGAGACAGGAGGAGTAAGGATATGCATGGTCTTAAGGAACCAGCTGACACTTGCTGGCTGATACAGAGCTGTTGTATAATGTTTTTATTATCATGATTTTTTGTGTCTAGCTTCCCATACATGTGTGAAGAATGCGACTGGTTGGTTGGTAGTTATTTTGACTTCCTACTCTGTGAAAAAGATAGAGCCATAAACAGTGCGTACTTCCAGCTCTGCCTTCGCAGCATCCTACTGGGCTAAAAACCAGTGCATTAGAGTGAAAAAAGGCAAGGGTTATGAATTTATTAACATACCTATTCTCTGTGGCTGACTTGAGCTGGACTTGACATGACACTAGACTGATGTTTGCAAAGCCGCTTGGAGCCACGAGGAGCTCAAATCTCAGGAACAGAAATGAGCTGGATGTTCGACTCCCTTTGATTCCTTGAGGATGTCCTCCTTAAATCCCCACTGTGGAATAATTAATGCCCATAAAGTTCCAAATTCTGGTTGCACTGAGGTCACTAAATGTTCAGCCCTATTTTTGGTAATGGGATGTGACACAGTGTTAGCTTTAAATGGTAATACCAAACTTGCAGCCCTTCCTTGGCAGCCCTGTATATGTCAGAATTAAAACACATTTCAAAGTGATGTCCATGTGTTTTAAGCCAGGGACATGCTGAGTTATGTGAAAGTACTAAATTCAGCCATCTGGCTGCATAAGACAATGAAACATTAGTGTTTTTACACAGCTTTTATGATGTATTCATGAATGTTGGTCATGGTGAATTGTAGCAGGTGCCGTACAAAGAGTAAAAGTCCGGTTCAAGGGGTGATTAATGTCACCAGCTAGGCTAGTGGAGGGATGGGAATGCAGCTGGATGCAGTGGGGGGAAAGATGCCTACTCGAGATGCAGGCCAGTGCAGCAAATATATCTCAAATCTTCTCAGGCTGATACCACCTTTGCTAATTCACACACTCTGAGGCTTTAGAGTATTGGCCATTTTACCTAATGTGGCTTTTGCAGCTTTCTAGAAACAGGAAAGTGTTAAGGAGAAATTATTGACTGAGTGTAGGGATAAATGGGTGGCCACCTCCGTGGGACAAGACCATCGTTAATTGACTGGACTTATTTCATGTCTTTATGGGCTGCACGTTTCTCTAGCAAAGGCACTTGGTTTCCTGCAACGCACAGGTATCCTCCATTAATCCTCTTTCTGAAAGAGATGATCAAGTGTTTTGAAATGAGCAGAGCCAGCAAGCAGGGAAAGACAAAAGACTCCTCTTTGAATAGATCACGCCAAGAGAGCTTTTAATAAGGGCTCTGTTTGATACAAAACATCAAAATGCTGCAGGCCTGCTGGCATGATGTGCGGTGTCAAAGACACATGCTGGGCTCTGCTGGGAGTGCTTTGAGATGGATGGGTTTCATGGCATGGATTGAAACCAAACCACCTCACAGCACATTACTTTTGTCTTTTTTCTTTCTTTCTTTCTTTTGTTCCCTGCCATCCCCCACTTTTTTTTTGTGTCTGAGGATGGACTCTTCCTCTTTTATCTTTGCCCTGGGTTTGAAGCCTGTTTGATAAATGTGGTTCTAATTTTGAAAACCCTTTTTTTGGGGGGGGGGGGGGGGGAACATAAACCTGTCCTGTCCTGGGCCATAAGGTGTAGTGAGATGTGCAGAAGCAGTAGGGCAGGCTGCAGCAGAGCCCGAGTGCTGGAGTAAAGTCACCTCTGCAACAGAACACTGAGCTACAGTCAGGGACCGTGTCCCATCCAACTTTAGTCCATGTTCCCTTCTCCAGTGAAGTATCCCAGTAGGACCACTTCCAATCCTCGCTTCTTCAGTTTCTTGTTTGTGATGGGTCACACCCTCTGCACATCTCTCATCTGCTCTCCAGCATCCAGATGGCTCTCCTTCCTCCTTTGGTGTGTTTACATGTGGAGGTCTGAGACCTTGTTCGTGTGATAACACGTGACAGCTTTATCTTACAGCAGCCCTGGATGAATCTGGGGCTCATGCTTGCCACGTTCCTCTGCACCCATTTTTCTCTCCCATCTTCTGCTTCACAAAAGGTGGCTCTTTGGTGTCAGCACTGGTCAAACTTTCAGTCTAGTTGCTGTTCCATTTATACGTGCTCTGGTATCTTTTTTCACCCTAACTGAAAGATAGTTAATTACTCCAGTGTATTTATTTACTTACTTTGCTTCTATTTGTAAGTAAAGTGACTGCTGCCCATCAGTATTTGTATTTGGTCCATCTGGGACTGCAGCCTGGCTCATGGAGCTGTCACTGACGATGAAGCCAGTGCTTCTCCAGCATCTTCAGATGCTGCAGAAAATGTTATTACTATTCTATTATTATTATTAATAATACATTCATTATTGCAATTCATTTTGGGGAGAAAAAGAATCTTTTGGTGATTAATTGCCGTATCAACTTCTCAAGAGTGGAAAGTATTTGAAAGATGCCATATAAATCATGAGGAAGATTGATGTTTTATTTTTAAGCTTCCAATTTATCTCTGTAACCCAAGGTATTACATCTTGTAATTCTTTATTGACAGTATCAACAAATTCTTTCAAGGCAGAGAAACAAATTGTTACCAGTGAGTGTCTTGCTCTGCATTCATAAAACACTCGATGTTTTAAACTGTTTAAAGCAGTATCCCAGTAAGTGATGTTTCTTTTAGTGATTTGATTTGATTCCTTTCTGTCATTTGCACAGGCTTCACAGACTTTATTAGGTTTTGATTGCAGACACTTAATAGACATTTTGTTTTTTCTAATTGTGTTGTACTTTGTGGCCTTTGTTACCATCCTGGTGATGTGTGCAGTTTGCTATTAGTGTTGTTGTTTGAGGTGGATACCCATAGTTTTATCAGTTTGCTTGTAGTACTAGCTAACTAATTATTCTTTCTTAGAATGCATCCCATTTTTCTTGGTGACTTACTAGTTTCTGTCTGCACCATCTGCTTCCCTATAGATGTACAATAGATAATTATGTTTTTTCCTATCCCAGGTGTGGATTTTAATTCCAGTTTGAAATTCTCATTTGATCTCTCTCTCCCTGGGAAGAAGACATCAAGAAAAACTCCAAGCTCTCGCAAGGTAAAAGTTATTCCTGAAATCTGAGTGAGTCAGAAAAACTGCAACCCTTCTAAAATTTGATCATGCTTAGACTGAATTTGAAGATGCTGTATTTTTTCCATTTAAGAAAACGCAACCAAACAGCCTTTTCTATCTGTATGGTTTAGTTGGATTAGTCCAATGCCTGAGATCAATCTTGGATTGCTTTTCCAAGTCACAGGTATTGATTTCCCATGTGTTACTCCTTCAACTTCTTCTTTGCACGACAGTGATGTCTATTAGTCAAGCTCCCCATACACAAGTATTTCCCCAGAGGGAAGTGTTCTCTGGTCTTTGCACTCATGAGTTATGTTACCGTTTTATGCAGCAGAGTAATTTCTGGGAATATTTCTCTGCCCATGTTGCACTCTGCCCTCTTAAAGCTTTGTGTCACAAAGGGTTTCATTAAAGGAACCGTATTTTATCCTCCCTGAGTGGTTCCTGTACCAGCTTCAGGTGCTGGGCTCATCCTACTGCTGCAGTGACCTCCCGGCGGCAATTCCCAGCGCATCCCATTTCTTTTCCAGATCGAAGTAATGCACGACTATCAGGAAAAGAGGAATTCCTTGCAGTATTTTATTTCAGACAGCGATGACAACTTAGATATTCTAAAAGGGTAAGCTGTCACAACATTCAAAGGGATGTTTATTTGTGGGCAGCCCTTGCCCTATCCATGAGTTCCTCCAGCCTCACCTATGTCTCATATCGTGCACTTTCACCTGTTTTATTCTGTCTGTCTTGGTTGTTCATGAGATTGCACTGTGTTTGGAGCTTCTTGAACTGCACCAGTTTCCCGTGGTTATTTTACTGTCATAAAAATAATGCGTTACTTTTTTTTCCCTAGACATGTCATCAATGAACTTATAGAAACTGAGAGAGTGTACGTGGAGGAACTCTTTACTGTTTTGACGGTGAGTGACTTCTTCAGGTTGCTCGTTACTGTTCCTTGGTGACTTGTACAAAAGGGTACCTGCCACTCTGTCAAACTAAGGAAAAATGTGATGGATCAGTGCCGAGGCTTTGAAACGTCTTTGTCACTGATCACACTGCAGAGTCAAAGTACTTAGTGCACCAGAGCGGTAGCACAGACAGTTCCATCGAAATCTTGACCGCATCCACCCACCAAACTCGATCTCACGATGTAGCTGTTCCAAAAGATGCACAATTAACCGTTGTCAGTCGTGGCTGGCTGCGGCGGGGTAACTTCTGCCCTCCGTGTCAGCTGCACCAGCTCCCTCGAGTCAGAACACACCGGCGCAGATTGGACTCGATGGTCTTGGAGGGCTTCTCCAGCCCGAACCGCTCCGCGAGGTTTGGAGACCTTGCCGGTTGCCTCACCCCCTCCCGGGGCTTTTACGGCTGCGGCGGCAATTCTCTTTACTGCTGTAATTGTCACTAACGTGTGAATTGCCGCTCCCCACATCAATGCAAACTCCTTCGCCGCTTTGCCCGCTTTTTC
>VXBP01009783.1:37023-60327 GCA_013400115.1 Rhinopomastus cyanomelas
GAAGAATGGAAGTCCCTGCCCCACGTTGGGCGCCACTTGCCGAGAGAAGGGGCTGCACAACAGATCAATATGATCTAGCAGTCGTTTATTAACTAAATCCAAGCTCTTTTATACAGTTCTTAATGAGGTTCATACATATTGCAAAAGCCAAGCTCAAGATTGGTTAGGTTACACAACTCAGTTCCTTCCCGCACCTGATCAGACAGCCCCTCCAGCTTTCCCAAACACGGCCCCATCCTCTGATTCCCACAGTCTGGTTAACATTCCTCTATAATTGGTTTGCTCGCTTATCATCCTTGTTGAAGCCTCCTCTCATCCTTGCTGAGGCCTCCAAGGCCATTCTCAGAGGCACCTGGCAGCTATTCTTGGCTCAGTGCTGGGTTGTCCAGAGAGCTGCTCAGCGCTAGCTCTGTTAGCAGTTCCCCTACAGATCAGGTTTCTGCCAAACTGTCAGATCCCAAGGTAGTCAGAAATTGTCAAGTTTTCTCCTTAGCTTTTCTTCATTGGAGGCATCTGCAGGAACAGTTGGTGTCAGGATGAGCTTTTCATCTAGAATGAAGGAGCAGCTTTCTGTTTGTACACAGAAGCAGTGGGGATTAGTTTTATCAGTGCCTGGGAAAAATGTACAAAAAGCTGTTGCTTTTAACTCTTCTCTAAATTCTTTTACTTTTTGGAGACAAAAGGGAGAAGCTTTTGTTTTATCCTTGGGAAGATTTTGTCTCAAAACTCTGAAGTTTGTGAAAGTATAAAACACATTCTTTTAGAAACCGGTTTGCAATTTCTCATACTGGCATTTCAAACACTTGTTTATTCCAGAGTAACTGTTGCTGATGGCCAAAACAAGCTGGCTGTTAAACAGCTTTCCTGTCTTGCATTTCTCTCACTCAGGAACAAGTAGGATATAAATCTATGGGGCTGCAGGTAGTTACATGTAATTGCCTTGCATTGATTGATTTTTGTTAAACCACATGGTGTAGGATAAAGCAGTTGGCAGGTACATGGATTTATGACTGTGTGTGTCAAGCCTAGATAGGGAAAAATGGACAGACAGACTTAAGTTTTCTGAGAAGAGTATTTTCTTTAAAGCAGGAAACCTGCTTGCAATGGTTAAATATAAATGACAAATTTCCTACTGCATCCTTAATTAAATACTAACTGCCTGTTCAAGGAATACTGATTCCAGCCACAGTGAGTGTGAGATATGGATTTGGAAGGCCAAAGAAGATAGGCTGTGCACACTGAGTGCATTTTTTATACTCATGTTAAAAGGATTTCAGTTCTGCACAGTGCTTAATGACTAGTGTATCCAGCTTGAGCCGTGGCTGGTGGCCTTCTTAATGTGTTCTTTGCAGCGATAGTCCTGAGCTCTGGCCATGTCTTCTTCCTTCCCTACAGTTGTGTTTACCACTTCTGCTGAATGCCTTTGCATTTGTGCAGCGATCATAGAATCATAGAATCATCATGGCTGGAAAGGACCTCCAGGGTCATCAAGTCCAGCCCTTTCTCCTAGTGCCTAAGTGATGTGATTTTATTGAAGGGAGCTTTGTACTGTTTTCTAGTTTCCACCCAGTAGACTAAGGTGGTGGTGCCCATTCCAGCTCCTCCCCATTTTGGGAAGTTTTGATTTCAAAAGGCAAGTGGAGCCACAGGGAGCAGAAATCCTGAGGTATCGAGGAGAGACCCTGGTGCTCAGCAAGACTTGTTCAAGAACAAAAAGCCCATTGATACTGGTATTTGATCTCAAGCCAACTCTGCTTTGTAAGAAATCACCTTATGTGTTAGTTCTCATGAGGCTGTATAAGAGCATGTTGCCTCTCCCGTCATATGGTCATAGCAGCAGGTGTGCTCAGCCCAGACAAGTACTGCTTTGGGACTTCTCCCACAGTCTCACTGTAACAAGGAGGCGGTGTCTGTGCTTTGCCTTTGGTGACCAGAATGCATCTCCACAGTTCTGGCCAGCTCCATGGGAACTATCCTAGGCCTTCTGCTCTGGCATTACAACCCCATGTGCCCAGGGACTGAAAGACAGGTGTTTAGAGACAAAAATAAGGAAATGAAAGGAATGTTAACACTTTGGAACAAAGCGGATGGTATTGAAAGTCTGATTATGTCCCCTTTCATCTGCGTTTGAGGAGGTGCTAAGCCAAGGTCTTACCAACTGAGTGATGAGCCCCTTTTGCATCCTGCAGGGCTACAGAGCTGAGATGGATAACCCCGCCATGGTCATCCTAATGCCTCCTGTGCTGAGGAACAGGAAGGATGTCCTTTTTGGAAACATGCCTGAGATATACGACTTCCACAACAGGTAAAGTGCTGGCTCTGGTCTTCTTCTCATCACACTGATGTCCTATAACTATTAAACACTCAAACTGTACTCACTCCCTGCTACATTTTGTCTCTTCTCCTGTCTCTTGCAGAATTTTCCTGCACAGTTTGGAAAGCTGCCTGGGAGCACCCGAGAGAGTGGGATTTTGTTTCCTAGACAGGGTGGGTGACTCATTTTCTCGTCTAAAGCAGTCTTGAAGGCCAATGTTTCTCCTGATTTGTTGCACTCTGCAACATCTCAGTTATGTCAGTTGAGTAAGATGCTTCTGATATGTAACACCACAGCAAGGCACAGTGCATAGGTGGGTGGCCCCCAGCAGATGGGGAGAGCAGCAGTCGTGACTACGCTGCGGTCTGCTGGGATTCCCAGCAGGGGCTTGTTTTTAAGCCAAACTGTGTGACATTTAGATATTGAAGTTGGCAACAGAGGTAAAAGCAAATGTATGGTTTGAACGTTCATCTCATTTGGCCGCCCAGCAGATCTGCAGGCTGTGTGTGTGACTTGCCCTATGGCTTCCCTTACAGCGAGAGGATTTCCAGATGTATGAGAAATACTGCCAGAACAAGCCCCGGTCAGAGTCCCTGTGGAGACAGTGCTCCGAAAGCACCTTCTTCCAGGTGAGCCCTTTGTTCCTAACAGGATAGGCATTGTCCTGGAATACTCACTTGTCTGAAACATCCCCTTTAGCACCCCAGGATTTTTCAGCATGTTCTGTTTACCATTGTGTGGAAGCTTCACGTAAAGAGCAGTCAGAGTTCCTTGTACGCAAGGAGTTTGAGGCAGATCCGTTCATTATATTATGTTTTTATAAAATGTCTTTACTTCTAAGTGCCACAGGGCATGTTTATATGAAATCATGAAAGTCATCACACCGTACTAGTCATACTGTTGGAATAACTACTTAAGATTCAATGCAGAATTTACTTAATCTGAATATTTTTTCCAGGAATGCCAGAGAAAATTAGAGCACAAACTTGGGCTGGATTCCTATTTGCTCAAACCAGTGCAGCGCCTAACGAAGTACCAGTTGCTGCTGAAGGTATTTCATATTCTGCTGTGAATCAGAAGATAGTTTTGTTTACGAGCTTGGTTTCTTTTTCAGTTAAAGGTTACCTGTAAATCATCACTAAGCATTAGATTTTCAAGCATTGCTGATCTTGGCCTTCTGTAGTGACTTTCAGTGAAGATGAGAATTTACATACCTGAAAAAGGAACAAGACTTGGAACAGGCCCTTTTTTTAAGGGGAAGAAGAGCTGTTGAATCTGTTCAGAGATGCAAAATCAATCACAGAATCATTCAGGTTGGAAAAGACCCTTGGGATCATCCAACCATCAATCCTACTCTACAAGTTCCACCCCTAAACCATATCCCCCAACACTACATTTAAGCATCTTTTAAACACATTCAGGGACAGTGACTCAACCACCACCCTAGGCAGCCTGTTCCAGTGTCTGACCACCCTTTCCATGAAGAATTTTTTCCTGATGTCCAATCTAAACCTACCCTGTTGGAGTTTGAAACCATTCCCTCTGGTTCTGTCACTAATTACCTGTGAGAAGAGACCGGCACCAAACATTTCTGCAATGTCTTTTAAGATAGTTGTAAAGAACAATGAGGTCTCCGCTAAGCCTCCTCTTCCTCAAACTAAACAGCCTCAACTCTCAGTCTCTCCTCAGAAGATTTATTCTCCAGACCCTTCACCAGCTTTGTTGCCCTTCTCTGCACTCGCTCCAGCACCTCGATGTCTGCCTTGTACTGAGGCGCCCCAAACTGGACACAGTACTCTAGGTGTAGCCTCACCAGTGCTGAGTACAGGGGCACAATCACCTCCCTACTGCTGCTGGACACACAGTTTCTAATACAGGCTAGGATGCTATTGGCTTTCTTGGCCACCTGGGCACATTGCTGGCTCATATTCAACCACTTGTCGATTAGAACCCCCTGGTCTTTTACTACCAGACTGCTTTCCAGCCACATTTCCCCAAGGCTGTAGCGCTGCATGGGACCAAAATGCAGGACCCAACACTTGCCACTATTGAAACCCCCACGATTATCCTCAGCCCATGGATACCATCTGTCAAGGTCCTTCTTAATAGCCTTATTACCCTCCCTCCAGCAGATCAACACTCCCTCCTAACTTGGTGTCGTCTGCAAACTTACTGAGGGTGCACTCAATCCCCTCAATCAAGATCATTGATAAAGATGTTGAACAGGAGTGGCCACAGCACTGAGCGCTGAGGGACACCACTCGTGTGACTGTCCTCCAAGAGAATTGACCACAACTCTTTGGGCCTGGCCATCCAGCCAGTGTACCACCCTGCAGAGGACATGCCTGTCCAAGCCATGGGTAGCCAGCTTATTCGTTAGGATGTTGTGGAGTCCAGACAGACTACATCGACAGGCTTACGCTCCTCCACTAAGCAGGTCACCTTATCATAGAATGAGATCAGGTTTATCAAACAGGACCTGCCTCTCATGAACCCATGTTGACTGTGCCTGATTGCCTGGTTGACCTTTAATGGCTCCATGATGGCTCTCAGGATGATCTATTCCATAACTTTCCCTGGCACTGAGGTGAGACTGACAGGCCTGTAGTTGCCGGGATCCCTTTTCCAATCCTTCTTGAAGATGGGTGTCACATCTGCCAGCCTCCAGTCCAATGGGACAGCCCAAAGATTGTTGAAAGATTATGGAAAGTGGCTTGGCAACCACGTCCACCGTCTCCCTCAGTACTCTAGGGTGTAATTCATCTAGTCCCATAGGTTTATGAGCATGTAGTAGATTCATAACCATTTCCTCATGGGTTATGAGGGGCCTATTCTGCTTCTGATGCCTGTTTTGCATCTCAGGGGTTTGTGCACCCAGAGAGCCAGCAATTTTACTGTTAAAGACTGAGGCAAAGAAGGCATTAAGCACCTCAGCCTTGTCTTGATCATTGGTCACAGTATCCCCCTCAACATGTTGATATAATTTCTACCCCTCTTTTTACTATTAATGTACTTATAAAAGTTTTTTTTATCAAGAATAACTTCCTGACACAGATGGTTAAGGGGAAACGTAGCCCTTGACTTGCTGCTTGTTAACAGAGAAGATCTTGTTGGGGATGTAGTGTTTGGAGGCTGTCTTGAACAAAGCGATCATGAAATATTATGGTCCTCAATTCTTGGTGAAGCAAGGAGGGGGGGCCAGCAGGACTACCTCACTGGACTTCTGGAGAGCGGACTTTGGTCACTTTCAGAACATGGTTAAGAGAGTGCCTTGAGGGACAGTTCTGGAGGACATGAGAACCCAGGAAGGCTGGGCATACTTTAAAGGATTAATTTTAAAGGTGCAGGAGTTGAACATCCGCAAGTCATGTAAGACTAGACGACAGAGTAAGAGACCAGCTTGGCTGGAACTCAGGATTCAAAGGAGAGTTTATAATCTCTGGAAGGGGAGGCAGGCAATTTATGAGGATTACAAACATGCAGTGAAGTTATGTAGGGAGAAAATTAGGAGGTCCAAAGGTCAACGAAGAAAACAGAACCAAAGATTGTTATAGGAGTGTGATGAATGAAATATACTGATGCATCTCTTCTCTTTGGGATATTATAGTGCTTGTAATCTTTAATGCATTTATTCTTATGTCCCACATCAGAGGCAGGGTAGTGCTATTATTCCTGCTCTTCAAAGTGGGAATAACACTGGGATAGTGGCTTCTGAACCCTTCCTTCTAAGCCCTTCAGTAAGAGAAGAGTACATGTGAAGCTGTAAGTGGGCACAGGAGATCTGAAATGAAATAATTTTATATCAGTGGTATAATTCCCTAATCTCTTTTTCCATTTATTGACTTGAAGGCTCTGGATTTTATAAATTCTGTTCTTTGTGTCCACCAGTCTGAAGTTAATAATCTGTCATAACCTCAGTTGGAGACGTGCATGACATATTGGCAGCTGATGGAAAACCTGAGCCTTATTTCCCGTTTCTTACCAATCAGGAAAACACAACACAGAGGATTCAGATGAATGTGATGCCTCTCTGTAACCCAACACTGTCTCTAAGGAAACCCAGATTTAATGGGCCATGCCTTAGTGATCTGTTCCACACATCATACTGAGAGTGGTTTAGAGTGAGTCTTTTTTCCAGGAGAAAACAAAGTCAGGCAGTGTAGGTTGCTCCTGGGCACTGGAAACTTTGGGTGAGATGGAAAAGTCTGCTTTGTTCAAGGGCAAACACATGACCTTCCATTTCTATTTTCAGGAGCTGCTAAAGTACAGCACGAGCTGTGATGGAGTTCAGGAACTTCAAGAAGCTCTGGTCGCGATGTTGGATTTGCTAAAGTCAGTAAATGACTCTATGCATCAGATTTCAATAACAGGATATGATGTGAGTAGATGGGGGTAATGAGAAACCTTTGACAAGGCTGGGTGGTGCATTAGGGAAGGATGATGTCCCAGAGTGTATGAGCTAAAAACAAGAGTAGAACAGCTACCAAGAGAATGGGGTCAGGAAGCTCATACGGGTGACGGATGCGTTCCTCTGTGATCTGTGTTAGATAGTTTTGTCCTGCTCCGGCAGGGGGTTGGACTCGATGATCTCTTGGGTCCCTTCCAACCCCTAACATCCTATGATCCTGTGATCCTATGACAGTTTTCTGTCTGACTGAGGCTGTTTGGAAAGTACCCGCATCCGAAGGCCATAGCTGAAGTGTGGCTGTAGTGCCCACACCTGCCACCTGGTGGTTCTCGAGAGTATCTTTCAACATGCACCCTAACTTCTCTCATGGCTCCCCTTGTGAGTCACCTGGAGTGGCTTCACCTGGAGTGGCTTCACCTGGAGTGGCTTCATAGCATTTCTCGTTCAACATTTGACTCCATACTGCTGGTTTTGATCTCTGCCTGTTGAAGTGGTCATCTCTCCTAGCCCTTCGGGGAAAGAGGAAGTAAAGGCTTTCTAAGCTGCTGGTGCTAGTCCTGGTCTCCTTGAATTCTCCAAGACCTCAATTCAGGCTTAAATCTCATCTGCCCTTTCCCATTAAAGTAGCCAAAGCTTTTGAACTGGACTTCTGTAGGAACTGGAGATTTTCCCTATTTTCCTAGATTATCCAGTTACTGACTGGTATCCTATTACATAGACTAACCGCAGCCCTGTGTCCAAGACCTCTGCTTCTCTCCTGGCACTGTACTGTCCCTCCCAAAAGATCATCTGATCCTTCCAGGAAGACGTGTTCTTAGAGCAATGTGACTTGGAACAGAGCTGGCCCCACTGCCTGTCATGGTTCGGACAATTCTCTTACATTTTAATTGATGTCTTTCTTTCTGCTTTATTTTTATTTGCCATACTCTCACCAGGGGGACCTGAGTGAACTGGGGAAGGTGTTGATGCAAGGATCCTTCAGTGTTTGGACAGGACACCGGAAAGGTCCAACAAAAATGAAGGATCTTGCCAGGTTCAAGCCAATGCAGAGGCACCTGTTCCTATATGAGAAAGCCTTGGTCTTCTGCAAGAAGCGAGAGGAGCACGGAGATGGATATGACAAAACCTCATCTTACAGTTTTAAGCATTTTTTGAAAGTAAGGACTTTTATGTGGGGCTATTGCTGTGTGTGTTGTGAACCAGTAACTGTGCAGACCCAGAGAGTGTTTTTGCTCTAGCATAGTGGCTTTTTTTTCTTCGCTACTAAGGGCTGTAACATGAAAGCACCATGCCCATCAAAGGCTCTTAATCGTAATAAACTGTGAGGAACCTCTCAGCAGAAGCAGCAGCTGGGAGAGACCATGTACTCAACTTCTGCCAGGGAGATGCGGCTGCAGACAAGTCCCAGGGTGAGAACATGCCATTCCCCTCCCCTAGTCTGATTTTCTGGAGCAGGGACAAGGGCATGAAACAGGGGAGGCCCTCTGCATCTTCTCTAGCCCACCTGGGAGAGCAAGGAGCTCACCCCTGGTCCTCAGGGAGGTTTCCCCAGGCTGCTCCTGTCCCAGCCAGGAGGATGCAGAGAGAGCTTATCTTCCTCTGTCATTAACTTTCTTCTTTGTTAGGCTCTAACTGCAGCTAGAAGTACAACTCTCAGATTAAGAGTAGCCTGTGACAAAATGTGATGGGCATAAACTACTGTCTCAAGTCTATAAATGCTACTGTCAATAGAAATCCCGAGACCGTCAGCCATACTGCCTGTGATGAGCGCTTCTAATGTCAGCGCTTTGTCTCAGAACTCTTCTTCGTTTTACTTGATGAATAAACCCCCAATATGCGTGTATCATACAAAGGGAAAAAATGGGCACTTGGAAGTAGAGCCTTCAGTCCCAGGCACTGCAGGTTCCTCATCTCAGAGGGGTCTGAGAAGGGAGACTGCAGGTAGTCTGAAAGCCGTGTAATATTAGGTAAGTCTTGTTCATCTCCAGTGCACGTTACAAACTGCATATTAAAAGAAAATCCCAGGCCGTATGTTTAGGTACTTGAATGTTTTTCCCAAACAGCATCTTTTTTTGTTTCTGGAGAGCTGGTATTCCCTGTAGTACTCACCTTACCATACGTGCTTTTGAAAGGGGAAGGCCTGCTTGGAGGAGAAAAACCTGTGGCCTGCGTTTTTCTTGCCTTGAGAGGGCACATCTTCCAGTTGTTTGTGTTGCCACATCAAGTGGTTGAGGTTAAAGAATCCATGGATGCTGCAGGACTACATCCACGCACTGTGGATTTTCAGAATTGCTGTCCTGAGGGCAAAGTCTGGTTTCTGGAACCTGACATTTGTTTGATCCATGGTAGTATCAGGAAGTTCTTTTTCTTTGCAAGAGTGTTTTCTGAGGATTCAGAATTAAAGCAAGCTGTTGAGGAGAAGCTATGCAATGTCTATAAAACAAACAGAACACCCCGCCCCCCAGATAATATTTTACATCCCACATAAAATAACCAGTAATAAATTCCTCTTCAGCTGAGGTTCAATAGTGCAGGGGATGCAGGTTCATAACTCACTGCAATATGCCCAGTAAATCAGTCGGCTTCATGGAGGGCGATGCAGACGAATACCATCCCCGAGCTCTCCACCACCCCACCCAGCTCTGCATTGCAGAGAGCAAACAGCTGAAGGACGGTAAATCCTGGTCAGGGGGAGGAAACAGAATTTCAGAGTCCACTAAAAGGAGGGAACAGTCCTTAAATACGTCTATTCCAGGCACTTTCCCTCACATCCTCATAGCAGATCAACTATAATTTCTAATATCTTGGTGCTTGGGCATTGTTGTAGGAGCTGCTTTATAAATCGCAATGGCAGAGGATATGGCCAGAACTGGAGAACAGAGAGCATCGACGAGGCACTCTCTAGGCTGCCCCTGTGACATCTTTCATTAATTTAAGTTTTCATAAAAACAGAGTGGAGCTTGATCTGCCTTTCTAAGGTTTTGTGGCACAGAAGAAAAGAATTTTTAAAAATTATTTTAAAGGTAATTGTAGCTGTTGAGCCTGTAGAAGAGAAAGCTCCTGGGGGACCCTATGGCAGCTTCCCAGTAGCTGAAAGGGGCTACAGAAAAGCTGGAGAGGCACTTTTTATGAGGGACTCTAATGATAGGCCATGGGGAATGGTTTTAAACTAAGAAGGTAGATTTAAGGAAGACATTCCTCACTGAAAATGGGTCCCAACATTTGAAAAGGTAACTAGGAACAGAAGGTTTGTCCAGATGACCTACACTCTAAATCCTCGTAGTTGTTCAGACCAAAAGCTCTGAGGATGCACACGATAACAAGAGGAACAACAGTCTTGGATGTTCTTTCTAAGGTCTCACTTGTATTTACAGTGATTTACCTTCTCCTGGAATCCTTGGTATTGTGTCTCAACAATGGGGATGGCCAGGGACCAAAAGACGTTGAACTGAAATTCCTAGTAGAGCTGAAGGCTTCGCAGATGGGTTGTAAAGATAATTGAAAGATTGAAACATGGAATGCAGCAAGTAGATAAATAACAATATGGCAGAAATAGTGTATGTAGGAGAATAATTTGCCATGCATTTATAAAGCTTCACAAGCCTCATCTGAGAAATTTCACACTGAAACAGGTGTAATATGACTTTTTATTGAGTTGTGCTGATTGTTGAATGAAAAGCCCCCCCAAAGTCTATTGATTGGTTTCAGAAAGCTTTTCCATACAGCAAGCTGCTGGGAAGTCAGAGGGGATAAGTCAGATAATGAATTTCAGTTGCTACTGAAATTAAAGTTGATGAAATATGTTAAACAGGGTGAAAACAGGGCAAAATGTCTGGATTCACAGGGAACATGGAAGGATTTGCAGTTTGTTTAATTTGTTGGTTTTTGGGGTTTGCAGATGAATGCCGTTGGAATAACCGAGAATGTGAAAGGAGATCATCGAAAGTTTGAAATCTGGTACAGCGGGCGGGAAGAGGTCTATGTTGTGCAGGTTTGTGGCTTCAGAAATCTGGGTGTTTGTACATGCTTATAACAGGGTTAGGGAAATGCCTTCTGTCAACTGTTGTGGGATTATCAGACATTTAACCTGCTTTTTCCTTCTTTGCACGTGTCAATGTTCAGGACTGTCCCAGTAGCTGGTCCTTGGGGTCCAGCCCAGAACGGTAAAAGTTATCTTCAAGTGTCGGCAGAATTGCTCCTCGTAAATAGAGCCTTTTATTCCAGATAAAATCTCAAACAGACCAGTAGTTCTACTGTGCTTGATAGCTGGGAAATGAGCCTCGTGCTTTACTGGGCGTGGGCCACGTGTGCTCCTCTACAGTCAGACCTACTCCTGGAACAAAGCTTTTCCTCCAAGGTGCTGATTCCAACAGTCTTTTAACTGATCTACCAAACACTAGTGTAATTAACAATATTTCTTCCTGGTTTTTCTTTTTTCCTTTTGTAGCATTTTTGATAGAAATTATTCATTGTGAAATGTTTTCCTAATCGGATGGTCACAGGAAAACCTCTTGTGAAAATATTGTTGGGTGATGTTTTTCTGAATAGGGCCCTCTGCCCAGCTTTTTTTCACTCCACATTACAACACAGTAAATCCTTCAATGCGTAAAGCAGATGTATGTAGCCAAATACACAAGCTGCCAAGGCAGCTTTGACTGGTTGGGTGTTTTGTGGAAGAAGCAAGAGGTATGCACGTGGTGGTTTTGTCTTCATTTCTTGCATTGCAGTGATGACACCATGATTTCCGCTCTGGTTTGCCTGGATCTTAGTGGGATCATCAATTCTAGAACATCAAGAATGGTACAAATTTAGTAGTAGCTTTTTTAAAGGGGGATTTCAGATAATGACAGCACAGAAAAGTCAGACTTCATTCATACATTGTAATGCATGATGATTCTAAATGAAAAATTCAGACAGTTTTCTTTTCTCCCAGGCCCAAACAGTAGATCTGAAGATGGCTTGGTTGAATGAAATACGAAAGATTTTGTTCAAGCAGCAGGAGCTTATAAAAGGTACATTTGACCAATTTCCTTGTGCCATTCACTCTGTAGTGGAATCTTTCCCATTTTCACATTGCTAATCTTCAAATCCACTAATTCTTACCAGAGGTTTGATTTTCAGAAGCAGCTTAGTAGCAAAATACTGGAGCAAGCCTTACATTACAGGGAAATAACAACACAGAGCAGTGAAGTCCAGGTCCTTATGTGAAAATGAATTACAGAAGTACTTCTTTTTGTTATTACTTTAGGGATTGTTTCACGTTTGTAATCACAGGCTTAATCCAACAAGATACAGAGCAGATGCCTAGTTTTAAGTATATTAGAGTCTTCAGAGTTGTGTTCACTATTGGATTTGACCATCTTAGTCAAGCCTAACTCTGTGCTTTGTGAGAATCTCTTAGCCTGGTTTTCTCTACATGAAATCATTAGGGTTGTGTGAAAGTCTAACTTATAAAGTAGTACTTCAGGAGTGATAGTTGCTAATAAAAAAATTGATCTTAAGCTGTTGTTTGTCCTTCCTGCAGTGGAGAAGCAGCAGCCTGGCTTGTGCATGGACCAGCTCCCACTTACCTCCCAGCTGAGTGATGGGTGAGTCCCAAGAGCTGGATCAGTACCTTCCCATCATTTGGCACCCAGTGCCTTCTCCCCGTATCCTGGCTCTATGCTATCCCCCCAACCCCATTTCTGTCCAACACCTCTGTGCAGAGGACATCCTATGATCCTATGACAGGAGCCATTCATCCTTTGGTGGTCATGGTCTGGGGACAGGAGCTGTGAGGGACACCCTAGAGCGCTTGTCTGGCATCACAATCTGAGCTGTAACTCCTTTGCAAATGGTGACAAAGACAGAAGAGAGACCTCAATTTCAGGGGAAGAGATACTATAGCAATTTTATTTCTCCCTCCAAAAAATTAAAACGAGGCACTTGCCCTGGTTTCAGGGCCAGAGGTGTAATACCCACAGGGCAGATTGTTTTTAATAGGAGAATTTTAGAGTCAGATACATCAGGAGACTGCATGAGATGCTATAACTTTAATGGGGGAAAGTAAGAGGGGTAATGAGAGGAAACAGGGTGTAAGAGGAGAAAGAACTAAGGTGTGAAGAAACAATACAACCAAACTTCAGTCTGAATAGCTGCCAAGGCCAGAGGCGGCGGTGAAGTGCCCGGGAGGAACCAATGCAGCAGGTACCAAGGGGCATGGCCCTAGAGTGACTGGGGCCAGCAGGAAGGTTGAAGTCCTGGAGTAGAGCTCAGAGGTAAACCAAAGCCAAATTGGAGTCAGGGCACTCAGGCAGGCGAGGCTACGAGGGCAAAACACAGAGCTGAAATGCAAGTGTGCATGTCATAAATGGCCTCTCCACCTTTTCTCTCTGCCCCTTCTTCTTCCCAGAACCCTCTTTGCACTCCCACCTTGTGCAAAGCATCTGTGTTCCCTTGAAACCTTCCCCCCAGCAACCTCACCACTCGCCCACCGGCACTGCTGCCAAACTACTCCAGGTGGAACAAGAGGGGGAAATGGGAGGGAATACATCGATCAGTGCCAACCCAATATAGCACTGAACTCTTTAATCTTTTATAGAACCCAACATTAAAAAGTACTGTTATTATTTATGAGCCTGTTTTACAAACACTTGCGGAGTTTGTGTTTGTCCAAAAAGTGAAACTGAGATTAATTCTTATTTTTTCCTCATTCAGAAAGCAGCAGAGAGCCTCCATAAGCTCAGAAGAGAACGACTCGGAGCGCACCAGCCCAGTGATGCTAGACAGTGGGCCCGTGTCCCCCCAGAACAAGCCCCACAGAAGTAGGGATCCCTCCCCTCCCTGTGGGGCAGGCCTCTTTTGGGGTGCCCAAAAGCTGAGCCACATGCTGTCTTGCAGGCTGGCCAGGAATGTCGCAGTCTCTGGAAATCTGTGAAGGGCTGGAGGAGTGGTCAGGTAACCAGTACCTCTCCAACTGCTCAGACACTGAGGAGGAAGATGGGAACCAGCTGGTTAGTACAGAGGTGCAGTAGTCCTGAAGCTCAGGTTGCTGCTGTTTTTTATCATCTCACTTTGTTTCACTTGACTAGATAATGAATTAATCTTGTCTGTGTCTCTCATATTTTCCATATCTCAATATGGGGAATGAGGAGATGTCTAAGCCGCAGATGTAGAAATAATTTCATTTAAGGTAGCTGAGAGGGCTCTGCCACATTCTGATAGGGCTGTCAGAAGTAACAGCTGCGTGATATGACACGCAGCTAAATAAGGTCATTTTTTCTTATTATCACAGTCTCCAGGAAAATACAGAGCTCTTGCAGACTGCAAGAGGAGAGGATCAGAAGACCTGCTGGTGAAAAATGGAGATGAAATTCAGCTTTTGCATGAAGATGGTGAGGGGCAGTGGTAAGTATTTTAGGATTACCTTGCCTTATCTCTAGACGCCTGCAAGGCAGTCCCATGCAACCTTGCTTGTAGCTTCTGGTTAAGTGATGGACTGTTCCAGAAAGTTGGAGAGATCATTGCCTTGCCAAGTCTAGAGGCCGTACTTACTAGCTTGGTCAGGAAAAACATGTTAGGCTTTACTTTGCCGTGGGTGTTAGGTTGAGCTCTGACCAACATCTTAATAGCAATGTCAAGTGACTGCAAGACATGTTCCTCCCTCCAGCGGTCAGTGTAACCTAGTTAACAGCAGTAAACACCTTTCTCTCAGATTTAAAGCTGTGGCTCCATGATAACACTTTCACAGCCAGGAGCACTGTCTGGGAAATCCCCATCCTCCTGTCTGTTGAATCATTAGTCTCCTTGCCCCAGAAGACAGTGTGCTCTCTCCTGATTTTTGCAGCAATTAGGCTGAGATTTCTGACTGTCTTTCCTTTCTAAGCTGGTTTCTGACTAGAGCAAGCTTGTGGTCTCAGCTGAAGAGAGCACAGTTTGCTAATGCCTTGATCAGGACACGGGGAGAGTGAGACTAGCAGGAACCTGAATCTGTGCAGGTACTGGCCCATAAATGCAGACACAAATGCTCCATAGAGGATTCCTGGATTACGTCTTCAAGATAAATTAGAATATAATACAAAAGAATGGAGTGGAATGAAACAGTAGAGTAGAGTAGAGTAGAGTAGGATAGGATAGGATAGGATAGGATAGGATAGGATAGGATAGGATAGGATAGGATAGGATAGGATAGGATAGATTATTTCTGTTTGTACGGACCTACAGTGTTTATCTAGTCCAGCTGTATTTTGCAAAATTGTTTCTAGCAAAAGCAAGATGTGAAGCATCTCGGTTTTGCTGAATGCTCCTCACCTCTCCCACTGGTTTTGGACAGTGCCAAAGATTTCTCACACCAGACTTACTTGTTAGCACAAATTTCACTGCACGAGCAAGATAGAGGGGTGCCATTTATGAGTACAAGTATTTCCAGCTACCTACGTCTTTGCTTGAATTTACATGTAATCCCCTGACTAAATTTGTCCTACCCATGTAGCTCAGTAGCAGAGAAGTGAGGAAAGTAATTGCTCTTGGTTCTCTCAGTAGTCACTGGAGGAAAACTGGCATCTTGAGGTTTCAGGCAATATAACTTGCGCTCTGGAGAGTCCTGTTCCTCTCCACTGACTGCAGAGAGGCCCAAGGCAAATGGGCTCCCTATTTGTATGTTTTTTAATTAGGTTCCTAAGTTTAGGTGGGAAGAAGACTTTGAATGCATGCCCAGCCCCTGTTGAAATGATTCTCTGGTTTGAACAAATTATTGGTTGCACCGACAGTTGTGTGGGCTGTGCCTGTATCAAACTGCCCTTGGGATGGTTTGCTCCTGTTTCTAACACTGTTGTTGTCCCAAGGTTGGTGAAAAACCTAAACAGAAGAAAAGAAGGCTGGATTCCTGTCCACAGCCTACAGATAGTAGTCGGTGACTGCCGATTTCGGAATGCCAAAGTTGCAGGTATCATATGAAGTGTTTCTGCTAGGCATGCTGTCACTCCAACCAGGTCCTTTAAGCCCTTTGCATTACACTTGACGTACTAAATCTGGCTGCCTCTGCCTCTGCAGGAGAAAACCAAAAGAAAACAGCTACCCCAAAAAGCCTGCAAAAGTGGTAGATTAAACTTTTCTGAGTGTTAACAGACATTTCAGTGACTTTAGGCACTAGTAAACTAAAACCAAGCATTTAAAAGCTTAGATTTCTTTGCAAGAGCACTGGGTGGAAGATCGAGGAGAAGAGATGGAGTCTGACCAGGGATTTCCGTGACTGTTTTGCCTCCTTGCTGCTGTAGCTCAAACTCTAGAAGGTACCTAGGCAAAATCTCCTCCTGCTGCAAAAGACACTGTGGCCTCAGCCCCCAGCATGCTTAAGGCAATACTTCATTGCTCCAACCTCACTCTTGCCCTCATTGCTGCCTGCTTCTTATCTCTCGTTAGAATAAAGTTGACAAACAGGTTACCAGGTCTCAGCAGAAGGCTTTTAGTCTCAAGTACAATATTTCTCATTTTCCAGCCATGAATGTAAATAGAACTAGATAGCGAAGCATAACAAACGAGTCAAGAAAATGCCTTAAGAGCAGCCTGTGGTCTTTGCCTTGTATGCAGCATCGCTGCTCCGTATGTTGCCTCATCATCATGTCCACTGGAAACGGGAGACCAGGGTTTGTGTTGGAAGTACCTCAGGAAACTCACACAGATTTAAATAAAAAAAAGATAATCCACTGGTTATGGCCACAAGGAACAAAACGCCATGAGTAGATTTGGTTTTCAATACTTCCCTTTTTCTCAAAATCTCTTGCCTTTATGCATGTGAAGGAAGCCTTCCAGTCTGCTCTTGCTGGTCTTCCAGTATATATATATATTCCTATACAGGAAGGTGGGGTTTTATCCCCTTTGTTGCAGGGCAGTCGAATTTCACAGGCTGGATGTTTTCTATCTTTACCTGAGTAGCTTGTAGTGAGCTAAGAGGAGACCCCTTGCTGTGCTCCAACCCTGGAGCACCATGTGTTGTTTTTTTTATAAGTCTGGTTATCACATCTCACCAGGTCCTGGAATACAGCCCATGCAGAAGACTTCTCCAGCCACAAATGCATCATGAAAATAGAACGTTGGCAAACTCTGAATCCTGGTTTGCTTAGTCAGTAGATCCTCAAAGCTTAGAGACTGCAGACTCAGTTTACAAAGTTGCTGAGTACAAACCAAGGAGAATTTCACAGGAAGCTCCTCCTGAAAGTCTCACACCACTGCCCAACCACTTTGCAGTTGTGTTGCCAGGATGTAGTCACAGCATGGAGGCTGTTTTCCCTAGGGTTAGCTCTGTTCTGTCTCTCTGGCTGATCGTGTATGCAGTCTCTAGGCATGGTTCTAATTTTACATGCACTCCAGGCAGTGTCGTAGGATGATGTAGGACGTTTTCTTGCCATTTCCTAGAGCTATTCCTAGAGCTTTCATTCACATGTCCTTATAGCCCAATGCACTTACACTCTGAAAACTGCTTTTCAGCACACCTTTGCATTCAGCCCTTCTCTTTCCTCTGTGCACTGGTCACTTTACACTGCAGGTGACTCGGTAGCACTGACAGCTCTGGGATGTGATTTGGACTGGGCTGTTTTCTGCTTCTTCAGAAGATGGAGCTCTTGTTTCAAGATAGCTGGAGAGGCTTAGGCAGCCAGGCTTGTAAGCAAACTAGGGGCAGGAGGGAACACTGTAACCCTCACCTCTTGTTAGCTGCTTGTGCTGAAACACAGTTTGCGTGCAGGTAGGATGAATTGATTATGTCACGGGGTCCCCAAGAGTTAGAGAGTGTGCTGGAGTCACTTCATGGCTGGGGAATAGGCAGTCCTTGCCCTTTGCAGGAGTTAGTGCCTCTGTTGTTGCTCAGCTCTAGGTCCCCAAAATAAATAAAAACGTACCTCCAGTCACAAATTCCATAACCACAATTCCATAACCAGAATTCATGCAAGTCTGGAATTTGGTGACTTTACTTTTTCAGTGCAATTTCAGCTGAATTTTAGTTGGTTCCCTTACCTTAACCATTTTTCTTAGGTTGACACGTGACCATAGCAAAACCTTCCCACCACAGGATGCTTGCTTACAAGCTGTGTCTCCCCTGTCCTGCTAATGTTTCCAGGGTTGGGCTAGTACAAAATGTAGTGGAGCTAAAGGGAACTTTTTGTTGCATATTTGAAGTTATCAGATACATATTTGGTCACTGCCCCACTGGCTGCTTTGCGAATCCTCCATCCTCCTGCACCCAGCCTGCTAAAGGACAGGCAAAGCTGAACTTGTAACACCCAGATGAAGCCACAGATGATTTTTCTCCCTTGTCTCACGTGGTGCATAGGTAATTTTTCCTATAGATGATGACTATTGGCAATGCCATGTAATTGTCCATAAAACAAGTATTGTTCAGATCACTTTGCACATGAGAAAGCTTATTATACTTTTTGCACATCTTGGCTAGGATATAAGGCCAGGGAAGACAGCTGGCCTGGAGGTAATTCTCAGAACCAGTTTTCCCCCTAGTGTGCCTCTGGCCATAATTTCTGAGACTCATCTTTACTACTTCCTTCTGCATAGATTTATTCTGTCTCCTCTGCAAATCCATGGTGGATATTTTTAAGTGTGTGCCATAGAAATTGTTCATAGAAATCGAGGTGATAACACTCAGATCTGAGAATGGGAAAAGTCTGGAGCTGAGGAAAAGCAACATTCAGCACACAACTACTGCAGAGATTTACCAGTGATGCTGGTTTAAGCTGTCTTGCTAAAGGCGCTGCCTTTGTATGAACGAACAACGAAGTGCAGCATTCTCTCTTCCTTCTCCTTGTGCAAGATGTAAATCTTGGGGAAGGTGAGGGCTGCAGCGCTGCAATCCCAGCTCCTTTTCTGCAGTGGGCAGGACACAAAACATACCTGTAAGTCCCTCGATTGCTAATGTGCAAGAGAGAATGCTTTACAGCTCCGAGAGGTCTATGACAGTGAAGGAAAAGGCATCTCACTTCTCACCAGTGCTGCAGCATCCACTTCATGGCATGCAAAGAACGAGGAGAGCAGAAATGAGGTCCTTACTGTAACCCACAGTCTATGTGTGGCTCGTTTTTACTTCAGTGACACAGTACCTGTGTCCGGCAGCACCACAGCCTCCCCTGTCATTGAGGTTAGGCTCTCTCACTGCCCTTCTTTTCTCTCAGCAGTGATAAACAGATTCAAGCAAAAGGAATCCTTTTGTTTGTTCCCAGTTTTTCCACATCAGAGCAAAATGGGGCCAAAGCACTTTTAACTTTTTTCACTTGACCTTTAAAATCTGGGCAGAGAGGAGAGTGAGGGTCCAGTTTCCACATGCTGTGCGGAGGTTGTATAAGACTGATTGCTTTCAGATGGAGCATGAAATAGAGTAGCTTGAAGGTAAAAAGGGATTCGCCTGAGAAATGGAAGCAGTGATAAATAACTTCATGTATTAAACATACAAAACAATTATCACTACAACTTCCAAGTACCTTCAACAGCAAAAAAGTTCCATGGCAGAACTTGACTTGAACTAAAAGATAAGGGGTACTCGGAGCAGGCACAGAAGGATGTTCTGTGCTGTGCTTGCTTGGGTTCAGGAGGATGCAGGCTCCTGTTCTACACACCAGACCCTCTCCTAGTTTGCTTTAACACTCCACTTGCCAAATTATGTCTTCCAAGCCTTGAGGGGGCCTCCTGTATGTGCTCTTCATGCAATAAAGCTGAGGAAAGGTTTACCTCACTGGTAGTGCCCAAAGAACTGAGCTGGCATCTCCTCTGCACCTGCAGGCCAGGGCAGTAGAGAACATCCCCTGCACTGTGGTGAGCTTAAGGCAACCCTTTACATGGCTCCATATGGTTTAAATCTGCCAGGTAAGAGAATTGTAGGTGAGGGAGCTCTTGCAGGCTGGCCTAGGCATGTCAGCTGAAATGCCTGAGTTGTGTCGCAGTTCCGCTTAAGATGCCACTAACTTGTAGTTTTGCAGCTGTTTGCACTATTGCTTGTGCACTTGAACGACCGCAGCCACAGGCTTCTGTATGTGTGCAGGGTCTGTCAAGGGGACCACTGACATTTTCTTGCCCTTTGAAACTTAAACCAGGGTCTCCTTGTACAGCCTGCTGTGCCAGCCAGCTTCCCAGAACAGCTGTTTTGTAGAAACCATGACAATAGAAGGAGCCTGGAGATGAAATCTGCTGGCTGTGCTGCCATAAGCGAGTGATAGGTGACGGAAATGAGTCGATCTCTGTGGTCCTGCCTTAGACAGGGTTCGCGCTGGAGCTAGTGAGAGCTCAGCTTTTAGGAAGAGCTGCCTGAGTGCACTTATTTTTTTGATGTTATACAAATGTGATTACAGGGAACAATGTATTTCTGGAATAAGATGCTTTAATATTAACATCATTCTTCATTACTTTATAGATGCTGCCCTGTGTAACACGAGAAAGTTTAGTTCCCCTTGAATTACGGGTGAACTAGCAGCATCCTATTTTCGATGCTCTTTGGAAGCTTTCAACTAAGTGTTACAGAGAAATAGCACAATAGTTGGAGTTGTCCTGTACTGTTCATCACATTCACAACCTCCACAGCTTCATCTGCACTCAGCGGGACTGGCGTCCTGAGCAGCTCTCATAGTCATACTGGAAGCCATTCTCTGCTCTTTCTGTTTGTTTCTCCTACGGAAAGTACAGTATTTTATTCTTTTTACCTGCTGTTTTTCCATGACATCCATCACGTTTCATCAGAGAAGTACACTACAGTTTCCTGACACTTTGGTTAGATGCCTGAAGTTTCCTCTGCAGGCTGAAGGCTTTACCTATTAGGTGACTACTGTTACAAATAAAAGAGCTGAGCTTTTTTGGTAAACCAAAAAAAGAAAGCCAAACCCCAAAAACCAATCCCCAAACCAAACAAAGAAGCTGTACGTCCTGCTTAACTGGTTTGATGAATGGATTTTTCTTAAACACCTGCTGCAGCTGTGTGAATGTGATGTGTGTAAGAGCATCACCTGGCTGGCTCACATGTGAAGATGCAATAAAGCTAAAGATCCTCTTTTTGCACTTAGGGCCTGACTCCAGCCCTCTACAGTTGGCCCCGCTGATTGCAGTGAGGTTTGGATCAGGCCAAACTGACAACTCAGGGTTGTCGCCAATCACTTAGGGTCCCAAAGTGTCCCAAGGCTGAAACCTGTATCTAGCAAGTGTGGAAGTTTACATGAAATGTATGTACTTTTGGAACACGTGCCATAAATCAGAGTTTCGATGTCCATGTTTGCACTAAGGTCGTTCCTGTGCTAAGACTGTACTTTTCAGCATCTTTAACAATAATGATGTATCTGTGGGGTTCTCGAGAAAGAAAAAGGAATCTTGACCACTCATAATTTAATTTTGCGTTTCTTTGTCTAGTTTTGCTTTTGTAGAACGTAGGTGGTTTGGCTTTGAAGCAGATGTGTGCAAAGGGCACCCAGCTGTGTTGAGACCAGGGTCAATGTGTGCATGCGGTAGTGGGTTGGCTCTGTCCCATCGAAATGGAACGTTTTATACTGTGGAATACTGGGGGACCTTTGTGATCGGACTTTGGTTTGTGAACCATGGGTTCTTAGACGCGGTCCCAAGCTGCTCAGTTATGACGTACTGGCGTATTTTTTACGGTGACCATTTTTGTGTGGAGGACCTGTTGAACTATGTGATGGCTGTGGTTGCCTGGGGGGTTCCCTACCACACTGGTGGGCATTTCTCCAGTGTGGGTGGCCAGTATTGCAGATAACCCCCCACATCCTCAAAAACATGACCAGCTGAGCATTAACAAAACAACACTGCAAGACCTAGAAAGATGCCAGTGCTCTCCAACCACTGGCCATCACAGCAGAGAGGTTTTAAGGCACTGAAAGTCAGTTCTACCTACTTTAAAACTGTTCATGAGACACTGGCTAGGTGGAAAGGTAGGAGTCTCTTAAGTTGCTGTAGAAGCTGTTTGTAGTGGTAACAATTCTTATGGTACCAGTACACATCGTGAGATACAAGTGTAAATATTTGTCTCCACCACAGCACACATTGCATATTAAATGGTTTTAATCTTTTCTTTTTGTCTTCCATGGTTTCAAACCTAAGCTTTAGTTGATTTATGAGGTGGATGAGTTCTGCAAACCTGAATGTACAGTCTGAGGTTTTTAACGTTTGAAACTTTGCACATGACATGGGATGTTACCTTCAGTATGCTGTTCAACTAGGCTCTTCATGTGTATGTACAAATCACAGTAGGGAATTTTCTCTTACTGCAAGTTTAAAATGAACTGTATTGTATATGTACCTGTAAAAAATGTGTTAAATCTATATTTAATGATTAAAAACTTGTTAAATAAATTCGTATGAGAATATGCACTTCTGTCCAGAGACACCTCTGCTGCAGTTTGAGAGAGAAGAGAAATAAATTCTCACAGAGCTGGTTTTATTTCATTTCTTCAGAACAAATAGAACATGTGTTTTGATTTTAAAATAAACAGTGGTAGATGATCTGATCAGCTTCTTGCTAGATGTAGTGGCAATGAAATTGGGAGAAGCACCTTAGCTCCCATAGTGATGTCTGAAACAGCAGCTTTTGAGCTCCTGCCCTGGTTCAGGGTGTCTCCATCTCCAGACTCCCTGCATTCCCCTCACTGAGCAGTGCTGCCAGGGGGGAACCCAAGGCCCTGCTTTCAAGTGCATCTACACTAAGGCACGTAGCATGGGAAACAAACATGAGGAGCTTGAAGCCATTGTGAAGCACGACGGAAACGTGGTGGGGTGACTTTCATGAGTGGAGTGCTGCAACGGATGGGTATAAGCTCTACAAGCGGAACAGGCAGGATAGAAAGGGTGGCAGGGTAGTGATCTATGTTAGAGTGTGTTTTGGAAGCATAGAAGTTAGTAAGTACGATGGGTCAGTTGAATGTCTACAGGTTAACTTGAAGAGGGCCAACAACACAGATGTCCTGCTGGGAGTCTGCTATAGACCACCCAACCAGGATGAAGAGACTGATGAATTACTCAATAGACAACTGGCAGAAGCTGCCAAATCTCAGCACTTTGTTCTCGTGGGTGACCTCAACTTACCAGACATCTGCTGGAAATACAACACAGCAGACAGGAAACAGTCCAGGAGGTTCCTGGAGTGTGTGGAAGATAACTTCCTGACTCAGTTGGTAAGTGAGCCCACCAGGGGAGGTGCCCTGCTGGACTTGCTGCTTACAAACAAGGAGGGACTGGTGGGTGATGTGGTGGTCAGAGGCCGCCTTGGACTCAGTGAGTATGAAATGATAGAATTCTCAATTCTGGGCCAAGCAAGGAGGCAGTAAGACCATTACCATGGACTTCCGAAGAGCAGACTTCAACCTGTTTAGAACACTGGTTGATAAAGTCCCTTGGAGTACAGTCCTAGAGGAAAAAGGGGTCCAGGAAGGTTGGACATTTTTGAAAAATCAACTCTTGAAGGCTCAGGAGCAGGCTGTCCCCATGTGTCATAAGACAAACCAGTGGGGTAAACGACTGGTCTGGCTGAACAAGGAGCTTCTGCTGGAGCTCAGGAGAAAGAAGAGAGCCTACCACCTTTGGAAAAAGGGGTTGGCTACTCAAGAGGAGT
>VXBP01009783.1:61019-74682 GCA_013400115.1 Rhinopomastus cyanomelas
CACCTCGAGTACTGTGTCCAGTTTTGGTCACCACAGTACAGGAACGACATTGAGGTGCTGGAACGAGTCCAAAGAAGGGCAACCAAGCTAGTGAAGGGGCTGGAGGGCATGCCCTATGAGGAGAGTCTGAGGGAGCTGGGGTTGTTTAGTCTGGAGAAGAGAAGACTGAGAGGGGACCTATTGCCCTCTACAAGTACCTTAAAGGAGGTTGTAGCAAGGCTGGTGTTGGTCTCTTCTCTCCAATTAGTGATGATAGGACGAGGGGAAATGTCCTGAAGTTGCTTCAGGGGAGGTTTAGATTGGATGTTAGAAGGAAATTCTTTACTGAGAGGGTGATTAGATACTGGAATGGATTACCCAGGGAGGTGGTGATGTCACCAACCCTGGAGGTGTTTAAGGAACGAGTGGATGCGGTGCTTAGGGTGCTTAGGTGCTTTTCTTGGTGATGTTGGGGAAGAGGTGGCCTAGGAGGAACATCTCAACAGATAGGGGCAGAAGGAGGCCTCCACCAGTGAGGGTCTGCCTCTGGGGACATGCCATGGTGCTGTGCATGGTGCCTGCCGTGTGGTAAATCCCACGCATAAGCTGCCCTATCCAGCCATCACTGCAGTTCCCTGGGTGCCCCTGGAGCTTTCTGTGGAAGGAGAGATGAGACGAACCAGCACTGATCAGAGGTAACCATCTCTTTCTCTGGTATTAAATGCCTCCCCTTGACATTGAGAACTGAATTAAGCCCATTTGAATTAGCCTGACAGAAGACATCTGTCCAGTTTAGGCTTCCCTATGGGGGCCACCTCCCCTTCCCCACACCCAGGGACTGGGCAGGCAAGGTTTCTTCCACTCTCAGACCAGACACTGGAGTGTCCTTCATCATCTGCACTCGGGACATCCTGCATGCTTATTTGGGAAGGACAGTGCTCCATTCTTCTTGTTGTGAAATGCCAACAAGGCTCCATAGAAGTCACGAATATATAACCTACCCCTGACCTTGTATGACTTTAGGTCATTTATACAGGCAGTTTTATGCCATCGTAAGGCAGGAGGAACATTTCCTGCTGCACATGATCCACCTCAGCCTGGCTCATGGGAAAACATCTGGCTCAGAGGGGGTCATCTCCCTCATGGGCTCCTGCTACAGAGATGGTACTGGATGTTGGTGCCCAGCACCTAGTGCCTGCTGGGCTCCCCTTGCCTGCAGTGCTGTGCAGCAGCTATGGGTGATGCCAGTGTCACACTAGCCTGGGGCATGTGTGAGCCATGCCAGGCTCATCACACCAGGATCTAGGAACCTGCACCATCTGGCAATGCCAGTGTCCTCGGGAATACAGCCAGGGGTAATTAAAATGGGGTTTTATTTCCTTATTATCACATTTCTGCTGTGTTCTCTTAACTTCTCCTTCCGAGAGCAGAAATTAGCTCATTTAGAAATGTTTATTAAAGCACAGTGACTTCTGAAAAAACACATAGATCACTCTGGTCTCTTCAACAGTTCCAGCACAGCGTAACCTCCTGGGGCTTAGCTAAGCCTTGTCTTTTCCCTTATCCACTTCAGATACTTGGAGACCCTGGTGTAGATGCCATATTTCCCTGGCTTGGCACACTCCTCACCCCAGCTGGTGATCCCCGTGAGAAACCAGGTGCCCTCAATCTCAGTGGTGTAGGGACCCCCACTGTCCCCTCCACAAGTGTCACTGCCCCCAGCTGAGTAGCCCGCACAAAACATGTTCTGCAGGATGGTGGTGGAGGTGCTCTTGAGGCAGGTTGGCCGGTCAACAAAGGGCACCTTGAGGACCTGGAGGACAGTGGCTGGCCGGCCACGGAAGAGTGTGCTGCCCCAGCCGCTCACCGTTCCCGTGCCATGCTTCAGCAGTGCGTTGGTGAACTCCCGGCTGCCGATGCAAATGGGTGTGACGTAGCTGTTGAAGGTGAGTGGCTGGTCCAGCTCCAGGAGAGCAATGTCGTTGTGGTGCTTGTGGATCGTGGCGTTGTACGTGGGGTGGGGAAGGATTGTCACCACTTTACGCCACTGCTCAGTGTGGTCATCCTCGTTGGTGTTGTATTCACCTGCAGAGACAAGTGTGCCTTGGGCTCCATGGCTGGACCAGCAACCATGCCTTCATGGTGCCACCGCAGTGCGGTACTGGCCCAGCTAGGTGGTTGCAGAGGGGTGAGCTCTGCACAACCCAGCCCTTGGGCTGCTCCCAGCCTGGTGCTGACAGGGCTTCTCGTCAAATGGTGCTGGAGGATCCCTTGTGGCAGGACCTTCCTGGTCTCCCCAGGACCTGGACCCCCAGAGTTGACACCAAGTATGCACTGGCCATTCAAGAGCCAGAGTCGTGGGCCCTTTTGCCAAAGTTAGTGGCAATGTGGCTGTTGTTGAGATTTAGCACCAAGGGGCTGTTGTCCTAGCACTAAAGACAGGAAAGCCTCTAGAACTCAAAACCTGTGTTTAAAATAAGTAATTCGGTAGCAAAAAGAAACTTGACCTTCTCTTTCCTCAAACCACACAGACACAGGTGCAGGGGGCTACAAAATGCCTCCCTGGCAGCTCACAAGTGCCTTTGATCCTGCCACTCAAGGCTCAGCTGTTGGCAATAGCTGGGTGCTGTCGGCAGCTCCAGGCTTCGGTGATTGAGTTGCTGGAGCCTGTTACTTCCCTCCCAGCTTGTGTAACAGGTAGAGGGAAGGGAAGATGTTCCGTGGTCTCGACTGGGTCTGTCTGTAGCTGGATGCCCTCTCCTGCCTGGGAGCTGGCTGCGCTGAGGGTGGGAGCAGGATGACTTTCCCCACTTGTCTCCTCACAGCCCAAGAGGTGCAGGGTGCCTTTAACCCCTGCTGCAGTATTTCTACTGCCTTCACTGTGATCTCCAGAACCCATCACCTCCTCTGAACAATATCTGCAGCGCTACTGGCCCTGGCAGTGTCCTGTGTCTGCTGTGTCCACGGCTCGGATCCCAGCACCAGAGGTGAGGCAGCTTTCTGTGTTCCCCTTTAATGCTGGTGCCTGATAAAGGGGGGTTTGGTGGCTGCTGATGTGCTGCTCTAAGAGTGTCTTTTGCAGCAGTGTGAGTATCAGCTTCCTTGCAGGCTGGGTTCGTACAGCATACGTGAAAGACAGATGTAGGGGGAGACTTTTGGAAGGTTTTTCTTATGCTACAGCTGCTTGCTATTGCTGGAGACCTGAAAATGCACCTCAGGGATGAAAGTGGAGGGGCAAAGGGGAGGGGAGGGGAATGCTTCTTTCACCCCCACTATCGATTTCTGGGCCTCCTGGTGTGCTGTGTGCAAAGCTGAACATCTAGTGTGACTGGACGTGAAGGAATGGGATGTTGCCCCTGCAGTGTACATGGTGCAGGCACAAATTTAACAGTCCCTGGAGCCCTGCAGAATCATATGCTGCTTTCCTGACTTGCTGCCTGTCCAAAATCCTGCCCTGGAAACCCAGCAGTGCTGCAGCGCGGGGCGAAGGCAGTGCACGGGGACCTGGCTGATAATGTCCCTTAAACAGAGTGGGGGTCGGATGTGCAGGAAAAACCCTGGGAGGGGAAAAGTAGCTTGCATGCAGATGCCACAAACAAAACCCTCTCTCCAGGTGAAAATGCACCCTGCTTGGGGGTGGGGAATGGTTTTGCATTGGGCATTTTGTACCTTCTCCTGTTAGCAGAGGCAAGGCTGGGCTTTGTGCTGGGCCCTCCATCAAAACTACATGAAAGCAAAGAACAAAACCCACTGTGTGCAAGCTGTGAGGCTTCTTCTGGCAGTACAAGGAGGGAGGTGCTCAGGTCCATGGCTCTGGGTATCCAGGGTCTGGCCACACACACCCAGGAACTTGGGCACGTTAACATGGAAGATGAAGATGCAGCTGGAGCCCTGGTGATGTGTTTGTTTCTGTAGATGGAAACTCAGTGCTTTGAGGCTCAGGTAGAGGGTCCTTTGTGTCACTGACACATTTCACTGGGTTTAAACAGAAAATGTGATCCTTCTGTGTCTTCCCTCAGCACCGCTCATAGCAACTCCTGACCATACGTGTTGCCCTCCTGCACCCACCCAGCACTACATATTGATGCTGGTGAGGAATAAACCCGGTCTGGGGAAGCCAGTTCTGCCCCAGTTGTGAATGGGGCATCATGATGGCTGTAAAGACCCCACACTGAGATACAGCCAGGTTATTTGGTGGGTCCTGTTTGGTGCCAGCAGGCTGGGGAAACGCTGGTTTTCAAGTTACTTGTGGAAAGTAGCAGCACCCCTTGTTGTGCGGTCTGGCCGTGCTGGCCCTGCCAAACTCCCTGGAGACCCTGCTGTGAAAGCAAGTTTTCACAAGTCTGGTTTCTCTACTTCAGAAATTCTATCTGCTGTTAAAGAAGAAAAATTTGTCATCTTCTCCTTGCCAGAAGTTAGTCGGGATAACAGTGACCCTCTTGTGCCAGCCATGTAAACCCATTATCTGAAAGTAGTGTGAAAACTTAGTGTGACCCCTGAGAAGAGCAGAAATCCCTAGTGAGGTCCTGAGTAGTCAGCAGAGATAAAAATCCTTTACAGCAGTTCACAAGAGCATCTTAACTTTTACTCAGCCTGGGGTCCTCTTGGGCTCAGGGGAACTTGCCTGCAGACAGGTTGAGGAGTGTTTGCAACATGGTCCAGCAGCTCTGTGGGTTTGGGACCAGGGTCAGACTCAGCTCACAGCTCTTGCCAAGCCGTTGCCTATGGTGGTGGTGAGGTCCCAGGGCCCTGTTCCACATTCCTTGCCCAATACACAAGTTCCTCACCTGCCACGGCACTGATGTTGTCGCCTGGCTGCAGGCAGTGAGCTGCTGTCACAAGCCATCTCTCGTTGATGATGGATGCACCACAGAAGCCCACACCTTGGCTGTTCACCAGGTGAACCTGTGGGACAGAAGAAAATCACTCCCATGAGCCTGTACAAAGCAGTGGGAAGAGGAGAGGAATGCAGAGGGTTTGCTGGGCTGTATAGGGGGTACAAAGCCAGTGCTGCTCCATGGAGGATCCCTGCCCTGCTGTTGTGTCACAGAGAGTGGACAACATGGCCCTGCTTGTCTGTTAGTGCCCCTGTCCTCCCCTAGCTGCCAGACTGGGAGGGCATATACCTCAGTACAAAGCTGCTGCTAAACCTTCTAATTACACCGACCCCCTGACTCGCTGGACTGTGTTTAAGACATCTTTTTATAATTCACTTGTTTTGTTTCTTTGATAGCGGTGTGACCGTCACTAGCCACCTGGTGTTTTCTGTGTGTTTCATAGAGTCAAAGAATCGTTAGGGATTGGAAGGGACCTCGAAAGATCATCTAGTCCAATCCCCCTGCCACAGCAGGATCAACTAGACCAAGTCACACAGGTACATGTCCAGGTGGGTTTTAAACATCTCCAGAGAAGAAGACTCCACAACCCCCCTGGGCAGCCTGTTCCAATGCTCTGTCACCCTCACCATTCCAGCTTACAACCATTGACCCTCATCCTATCACTAGATGACACTGAGAAGAGCCTGGCTCCATCCTTCTGACACCCACCCTTGCCTTCTTAGGCAGAGCAGGCTGTATGTTGAGGAGCTCAGTGCCCACAGTGAAGAGGACAGAGCTCTCTCACAGCAATGACACGGGGTGTCTCCACTCCCACAGTCCCTCCTTGTGCCTCTGGGGGCTACGCCTGTGTCCTGCCCAGCCTCTAGTCATTGCCAGTGGGTAAAGAGCTGCGCACCAGGCAGCTGGAAACACATCAGCGACACAGTTTCTCCAGCCTTTTACTGAGATCTGAGCTCCACAAGCTTCTCAAAGCCCCCATGGGCATGTAGCCCCTCCAGCTGCTGTCCAAGCCCCAGCAGGGTGAGCAGCTTCACTCACCAAACCAAGATTTTCATGGACCTGTTTGAGCAGGTCCAGAGGAAGCCGCAAGAATTACCATAGGGCTGGAATCCCTCTGCTGTTAGGAGAGGTTGAGAGAGTTGGGGTTGTTCAGTCTCAAGAAGGCTCCACTGAGACCTTATTCTGACCTTATTGTACTTAGAGGAGGCCTATGAGAAAGATGGGGACAATCTTTTTAGCAGGACCTGTTGTGACGGCAAAGACTGATGGTTATAAACTTAATAGAGAGAACTAACTGGGTATAAGGACAAAATTGTTTACAATGAGGGTGGTGAGACAGTGGCCCAGGTTGCCCAGAGAGCTGGTAGATGCCCCATCCCTGGAAACACTCAAGGTCAGGTTGGATGGGGCACTGAGCAATCTGATTAGTCAAAGAAGCCGCTGTTCACTGCAGAGATAAACAAGATGAGCTTTAAATGTTCCTGCAAAACAAACCATTGTGTGATTTATTTTTTTCAGAAGGTGCCTGGTGAGGTAAAGGTCTGAATGGGCACAGCCAGCTAGCCAAGCTTGGTGAGCTTGTAGTGTGCCAGTTGACTTTATGGATACTGTTTTCTGGTTCTCATCTTGACTCTCTGTGAATGTGTGGTGGGTGCCAGCACCCCACAGCAGACCCTTTGTAGGTATGAAATGTCATGGATCTGCTGAAACGGATGGAGCCAAAAAAGGAGCCGTGTTGCTCCTTTGCAAAGCTCTCTGCCCTCAGCCTTCAGCTTAACCTTTCTAGGTCCATGGACTACGGGGGAATCTGTCACTGTAGCTCAAGAATGGATGCTTTCTGACCTGTCAGATAAAGCTGCTGTGACTGTGACTTGTAGCTGTTCTGGCAGGGCAGAGCCCCAGCCGGGTGAGTTTGGTTGCTGTGGCACAAACCCCTGTACAGAAGGAGGCTGTGCTCCACTTGGCCCTGACATCTGTTGCCACACCAAATCCAGGGACAGGCTTTGGGTATGTAGGCGTGTGACCTTCCTGCATTCAGAAGGAAATGAGGAGATAGAGGGATTGCTGGAGTCACAGGAAAGCTGCAGAGACCCCCAGTACCTGCCACGGCACCTCTCCTCTCATGCTGTCTGTTCCACCAACAACCCTGGTGCCTGTCTTAATTATAGGGGTGATTTTTGTGGTGGCAGTGGTGCTGGCGTCTGTGCTGTTGTCGAGCACCTCGTCCTGAGCGTCACCGTGGTCATCAGCCGTGATGTTCCAGTGCTCAAAGGTGTTTATTGCTCGGGTGATCTTGCTCTTCGCCTCGGGAGCGCTGATCCTCCCGCAGGGGTATGGCACTGGGGGAAAAACACTCTGTTATGACTGGCTGAGCATTGCACTAAGAGCAACAGTGACTAGAGGAGCAGGTGGAGGGGCAAACGCTGCCTTGTTTTGCCCCCTGTTTTGGGGCCAGGCTTGTGAGAGAGTGCAGCTGTGCAGGATTTGGCAGGATGCTGAGAAGCGTTCCTGGGAGGTTTGCTGTGGCTTCACTGGCATTTCTACAGCAAGTAACTCCAGCACAATAAAATCCCAGCTGGGAGAGGGCAGGAAATAATATCCACCCATTGTACAGACAATCCTGCTTGGCACCGAGGTGAGGAAAACATTAATAAACTCTTTAGAGTTGAAGATTTTCTCTCTTAATGAAGATCTGTCTCCTCTGTAGCTCATTCCAGATGAGCTCTTCCCATTTTCCTTCTACGCAGTGTGCGCCGGTAGCGAGAGTCAAAACAGTAAACAGCATCAAGCGCTGTCCTTCATCTGAAAAGCCTTTGACAGCGCTGTGCAAACTAGCATTAGTGTGAAATCAGATGTGATTGTGTCCTACTGAGATCTGGGTGGGGTTTTTTTTTAAACAGTCCATTTTAGGAACAGGACTGAGATAAGCATTGCATGATGGCAGGTGCTGCCCATGAGGTTAGGCTAGGAAATGAAAGTTTAGGAGCCAACAAAAGCCAAGCTTTTGCAGGAAGGGCAGCTGTCCAAACTGACAGCTGATCTTATTGCTAGCAGGAAAGCTTTCTGGTCCAGTGAAAGCAATACAGCACGTTGGGCAACACAGGCCTGAGCTCTTAATGATTTCCATTAATAGAAGGACTCTCAGCCCATGATACTTCCTACCCTGATTGCTGGAAGTCAGCACTTTGAGGACCTCAAAGCATCCCTGGTGGTAGCTATCAGACCTTCAGAACCTGCCTAACCTATGTGAGTGCCTCCATGCCAGCTCAGGTGTGCAAACCTTTTGCTTTCTGATTTAGAAATACAACAGCATCGAATGTTAAACTGACCGTAGATGACAAAATATTTCTCTGCTCGATCTCTCTTTCCTCTGCCAGGTGGATTCTGAAATGTTCATGCCCAGCTAACCTTCGTGTTGCAGCGGGCTGGGATTGCACATGTTGGTGTGGGAGGTGCTGTAACAGTGAAGTCGGGGAATACAACAAGAACTATCTATTCTTTGGCCTTTTATAAAGTCACAACCTCAAGTAGTGTATTTCCCTTCCACCCCAGTTGCAACCACAGCTAGAACACAGAGCTGGCCCTTCTTGAAGGTCTTGTGTGCAGATACACACTGCTGGGAGAACAGCACCACCAGAAATCCTCCTCTGCTCAGGGTCATTTTAAGACCCTGTGTTGTTGACCATCAGGAGGATTTATGGTATGAAAACTGATCTGCAAAAGCCTTGAGCATCCTTAAAATGAAGGTTTCAGAGCATCAACGGAACAGTAGCTCGTGTTGGAAGAACATGGGAATGAGCTCTGGATGGCCGGACACCAGTGTGGATGCTGGAGTAGCTGAGCTGAGCATCACACTTCTGCCTCCAGAAAACTATTGATATGTAGAAAGATAAGATGGCTGCAGGAGGAAGAGGTGACTGTGACAGCAGTAATCTGAAAGAAGCATTTGCCTGGTGCACAAACTCCTGGACAACCACCTTCGTTCCCCTTCCCCTCTCTTCTAGGGTTTACAGGCATGGCAGCCTCCTAACCTGACCCCACATTTGCCGCTGGGAAAACGCAGGGTCCGGCTCTTTACGTCTCCTAAGCAGCAAAACAAGGCTGGTTGGGATATTGCATTTCTGCTAGACTCGTGTTTCCAAACCCAGGACAAGACCTTGGAAACTTCCACCCGAATCTCTCAAACCCCCTATAAAAGTTAACCTGTAGGTTCACAGGACTTCCCATCTTCATGAAGTCTATAGCCAGCAGCGCAGGAGCACACAACCTTCTGCGGTGGGTCATGCCTGCAAAAGTGCTTGCAGCCTCCATTTTTAATAGCACAGGTAAAGTCTGAAAGAAATTAAATGTGAAAATGAGGAAGCTTTTCTGAAACTTCTTCAACATTGGACACTTACGATTCAGCTGGACAGGCTGCTGGGCAACCTCGCCTAGATCCAACTCAAGTAAAGTTGGATCAAATGATTCTTGAGGTCCCCTCCAAGCTGTTTCCTCCAACCCCTCCCACCTGAAATACAACTTGAGAGATATTTCTTGAGACTTGTGTCTTTGGACTCAGCCTATAACTCACTCCCGTTGCTCCAGACTTTGGAAAGCGGATGCCTGTTTGTAAGGAGAGTGTCCTTCCAAAATACATCCCTACTTGCAATGAAGGAGCACTGGGCACCTCTTTGAAAAGGCAGGTTGAGGAACAGGTCTGTGACAGGTCCCACCAAGCCCTGTCACGGCCTCCTGGCTCCAACAACCTTTCTGAAATTTGGCAGCCTGACCATAACCCTCAAATATTTGGTTACAAGCCACGTGATTTCCCCACCGTGGTGCCGCTTTCCTCCCCACCCCTGTGCTGACGGCAAACCAGCCTCATTGTGAATGCTGGTGGAGAACACCGTGTATCTAAGGGGAGCGAACCCGCAACCTTTGTCCCAGGATTATCACTGGGCTCTGGATTTCAAATCTCATGCAAAGCCATGTGTTCCTTCTGACATGCCAATAAATCATCACAACCTGCTGTGGAGCACCTATTCCAGCGGGATGTTTGATGAAATGGGTCCCAACTGCAACACAGGAGGTTATATATAAATATGAGAAGGAACTTCTTCCCAGTGAGGGTGACGGAGCATTGGAACAGGCTGCCCAGGGGGGTTGTGGAGTCTCCTTCACTGGAGAGGTTTAAAACCTGCCTGGATGTGTTTCTTTGCGACTTGGTCTAGGTGATCCTGCTGTGTCAGGGGGATTGGACTAGATGATCTTTCAAGGTCCCTTTCAATCCCTAATGTTCTGTGATTCTGTGAACCTGAGGCACTGTGTGTCTCCTTCCACCCCAACCCCGCTGTGGTGGGGACACCATCTCCTGGAGGTGGGAATCCACTAATTCACAGATACTCTCTTAATTCTCAGTGAGTTTTCAAATGACTTCACAGCAGATTAACTCTACTCCTACTTCCTCAGGGGCACCTCCCTTCCTGTAGCCATTTTAATGCCAGCATTTACTATTTTTACAGAGCTCCTTTTCACGCCTCACTTCTAGCTCTATTTTTATTCCTGTCTCACTTCCACGAGAAATCTGCAATGAGACTATTCAAATTTGATGCAGCTTTGAAATGCTCTTTTTACCGTGCAGTCCTCTCTTGCCAGAGCAGAAGCACAACTAGAAAGAGAATCTTTTATTAGTGCAGCCAGTCTAGCACATTATGCGCATCGCACAGCCCCTGATTATATTATAAATATAAGAGCTGAATATCCCTCTTGCTTAAATTATCAGCTGTTTGGTTTTCAGAAACTCCTCAACCCATCAGGAAAATATTTGCCTTTTGTTTGCCTTCAGAATCAAGGTTGCTGGCAATAATTATAATTATGAATTCCACAGAGTGCCATCGAGAGGAGGTTGTGATGATCCTACCCAGCTCAGCACCTGCTGCCCAGCCTGGTGTGAGAGATGGAGAGGAGAAGGGAGAGCATAGGTGGCCCCCACCAGGGTTGGTGCTTTCAGTGGGAGAGCCTGTTGTCCCTGACTGATAAGCAGCCCCAAAAAGTCTTGTGCTGGGGAGATAAAGGAAGGTCTCTGTGTCAATATTTGCACTGGCAACCACAGCTCAGGGCACAAAAGACCTTCAGCCTGCATCTCTGTTGAACCCTGCATGAGAGCAGCCACCTCTGTGCTCAGGGAAGGTCTTTGCTCCAACAAGGACAGGAGAGGAGAGAGACATCCTCTCTTGTATCCTACAAAATGTGCCACATCTGCACGTGTATGTGTCGCTTTACAGCAGGGCAGGATGTGTCTGCACAGCCCTCTAGTAGGATGGAACTCTACACCTGTTATGAGCAAACGGGATTTCAAGTAGGTCAGAAGAACCATGTGAAGAGCCCCTGGTACGTACCTATCTCACAGTTTCTGCCTTCATACCCAGCTGGGCACCAGCACTCATAGGAACTTACTCCATCCTTGCAAACGGCTCCATTCTTGCAGGGGTTGGGGTTGCACTGGTCTCCATCTTGGAGAGAAGACAGGAGAGTCAGCAAACATGGGCATCAACTAAACCCTGGAGCCTTGCTCTGTGCAAGCTCCCTGTGAAGGGTGAGCAAGAGACTGCTCCCCTTCCTCCTTTGCAATGGAAAGTCAGATGCTGGCATCCAAGCGCACAACAGACAGCGCCAGAGCTGGGGTAACACCAGCAGCAGTGCTTTGCGCAGAGTCCTAATCGTGGTCCCTGTCCTGCGGGGGTTCACTGTGTTCATTTCAGCAGGACTCCCCATCATGCAACATCTCAACAGGACCTCCTGTTTTGGCTAGGTTGGACAAAGTTGGAAGGTTTGCTTCCTCAAGAGAGGTTGGGATTTCCCAACCTGAATTGTTTTAACACTGCTGCCTGTCTTCTGGGAAGGTTTGGGCAGGTCTACCTTGTGTATTAGGATTGAGAAGTCATTACTCTTTAAGTCTTCTTGTCCATCTTTTTCTCTACACGTGAGGACTTTCTATTTTCACGGTTGCCTAGAGCTGAGAAGCTGAGGCTTTAATAAAAATGCCCAGTGCTTCAGTTAGTGATCTTAGGACTGGGAAGAGTAAATCGGTGACGTTAAACCGTGAAATGGGACGGTTGAAATGGCAGAGCAGAGACAAGGAGGAGTGTCTCGATGAGTTTAGGTCCTGCCAGTGGCGTGTCCGTTAATGGTGCTGTCAGGAACAGGCTGAGATGCAAAGGGCAGATTGCAAACGAGGGCAAAATGGGTTTTGTCTTGCAATAAGGCTGGTGTCTGGGTTCCCTCAGGTGTGGACGGGAGCTGTTGTTGCTGCCTGGTGAGATCAGTGTGGTACCATTTGGGATCTGTGTGAGGGGTTTGCTTCTGTGGGCTGCACCTGCTGGGAACAGCAGTTGGTGAGCTGAATAGTCAACCAGGCCCTTTGGATGATGGGGGTACGTGGCATTTGTTATTCTCAGAGGGTTAATTGGTTGCAGTGGCAGGAAGCAAAGGCAGTGTTGGGTTTCATCTGTCGCTTTTTCAGACAACAGTCCTACAATGCGAATCTAAAGTTTTAATTTCATCGTCTGGACTGAATAATCTGAATTTTTTAAGGCTTTTTAGTGAGATGTCCAGGGCCCTTCGCCAATCGACAAAGCAGTTCATTTATTGAAGTGTCCCTCAAACTAGCTTCAGATGTTTTAGTGGGCATTGAAATCTTTTTGGTAAGGGACTGAGGAGCCATTGCGGATGGAGGCTGGATGGGATAAACTGGCTGGTGCCAAGAGAAGGGTGGAGAAGCCAGGGTTTGGGACCTCTGGTGTGAACTGCAAACGGCTGTTTGCTAGGATCACGTCGAGGCTCCAGTTTCATGTGGCGTTTCTAGGGATTCGTGCCTTGCCTGCACAAGGCTGCGCTTTGTCTGGAGCTCTCTGCCTGAGAACACACGGTTTGCGGTTTGCTGAAGGGGTAATAATTTTTGATGCCGACTTTTACTCCAACATCATGGCTGAAACCAGAAGCCCAGAGTGTGACCTGGGCTCAACAGATCCAGAGGTCTGTGTGAGCTGGTTTTGTCTGGTGGGGTTTTGGAAGTTTGTTCAAAGAAACCTGGTTGAGCAAAGAAATAAGTCAATTTGACTTTTTTTTTTGTTTTTCGGAGGGGTGCTTGTGGTTTGTGTAGAAGCGGGACAGGACCAGATCTAGGGTGCAGGACTCTGACTGCACCGGTCAGAACACGGTCTGTGAATGCTAGGCTGCGTAACATGAGGTATATGAACATGAAGAAAGGAGCTCTTACCAATATATATTTTCCAAAACTCCATCTGCAAAGGAAAAAATAAAATAAAAAGGCATTTCCTTTGATTTCTAATTTCTGGGCGCTGCCTGACTGAAATAGTAAAGGATTGAAAAGCAAAACAAAAAAAGCTGAAGGAAAAGACCGGCAGGAATAAGCCACCTCTGTAATCCCAGTGGTGACCACCAAACTCTTAAAGCAGTTCCCCAGCCCATCTGATGGGTCACAAGTGACAATAAAACACCACAGGTGCTGCATTCAGTCCCTGTTGGTTTTCCCCTCACTGTTCTCTCCTCCTCCCTCTGCGTGTCCTCATCTGGAAGACTCCCAGAGGTGCAGGCTGGGGGGATCGAGGTGCTGCCATTCTGCAGCAGTGATACTCACTGTTTTTTCAGTGTTTTCAAACACTTCTCGGGCTTCTTCGTAGCTGCATTTTTCTTCTATGCATTCCCTTTCAAGGTTTCCTGGAATAACTTCTTCCAGCCTGTTGGAATTGGCTCGCCTTTGTCTCTGCAGGACAGAGCTGGCCTCTCTGCTCTCCATGAAAACTGCAATGTTAGACACAGGGACAAGAGAGAGAGAGAGAGAGAGA
>VXBP01009784.1:0-21308 GCA_013400115.1 Rhinopomastus cyanomelas
GTCACGCTGGTTCCGCACGGGACGAGAGAAGCGGTGTTTGCCGTCATGTTCCCTCTGGGGCAGATTTCTGCTGCTGCACGAGGGGGTTTGCCGGTGGGAATGAGCCCTCCACCACATGTTCCTACGAGAGGATGGGGAAACCAACTGCTGACTGGTTATAGCCTTAGTGGGATCCTGGAAGGTTTTTGAGCAGAGGGCTGGGGACACTCTGCTCTGGGGACAGGCTGAGGGAGTTGGGGCTGTTCAGCCTGGAGAAAAGGCTTTGGGGAGACCCTACAGCAGCTGCCAGTACCTGAAGGGGCTTCAGGAAAGCTGGAGAGGGCATTTTATGGGAGACTCTGATGATAAAACAAGGGGGATGGGTTCAGGCTCAAAGAGGGGAGATTGAGATGAGATCTGAGACAGAAATCCCTCCCTGGGAGGGTGCCGAGTCCCTGGAACACGTTGCCCAGGGAGGTTGTGGCTGCTCCATCCCTGTTAGTGTCCAAGGCCAGGTTGGTGGGGCTGTGGGCGCCCTGGTCTGGTGAGAGGTGTCGCTGCTCATAGCAGGGGGTTGGGGATGGGTGAGCTCTGAGCTCCCCTCACACCCAGACCCCCCTGTGGTAATTCCTGCCTCTGTGTGGAACATTCATGTGCCCAGTCTGCCCCAATCCTGTCAACTGGAGGTCAGAACCCACAGGTTTTCAGCAAAAAATTCACAACCTCAGGTGAAAATCCCTCACAGCTCCTTTTCCATTGGGATTTAGGGAAAGATCTGTGTTTCAGATCTCTGTTGGAGAAGTGGGGAAGGCTTTCTCCAGCCTGCAGAGACTGGCCTGTTATTTCCTCTTGATGGTGGTCCATGATGACCTTGTGCTCCACACACGAGCCGCCAGCACTCTGGTGCTCTGGACACACAGGCTAGGAGGACACCCGGCCGCAGCAGATTAGGGTCTTCTTACACAAATTTCAGTCTCATCCTAACCAAGCATCGAGGTTTCTCTCTGGCATTTGATGTGGAAGGTGAATCACAGCCCACCCACCCCATTGACTTCTTTTGTCTTGATCATTACTGTGCAGGAGAAAAAAGCAACCCCAGACCTTACCTGCTGTGGGGTGAAGCAACACCCACAGTGCGGCGGGTACAGCCCATACACAGAGCATCTTGTCCCCTTCAGAGAGATGGAGATTCTTCAGCAGTTCCTAAAAGGCAGGAAAATCACTGACAGGTGATTTGTAACTTCTGAAAACCCCAAAATGCCTGGAGTGGATCAGAAGGGGGGTGGTTCTCCTCCCCCTCTACTCTGCCCTGCTGAGACCATATCTGGAATAGGGTGTCCAGTTATGGGCCACTCCGTTCCAGAAGGACTCAGAGCTGCTGGAGAGAGCCCAGTGCAGAGCCACAGAGATGATGGAGGAAGTGGAGCATCTCCCTGCTGAGGAAAGGCTGAGGGAGCTGGGTGTCTTGAGCTGGGAAAAAAGGAGACTGAGGGGTGACCCTATGAATGTTGATTGATATGTGAAGGGCTGGTGTCAGGAGGATGGAGCCAGGCTCTGCTCATGGAGAACCAATGATAGGACAAGGAGCACCAGGTGTGAGCTAGAACAGGGGAGGTTCCACATCAGTGTGAGAAGGAACTTCTTCCCAGTGAGGGTGACAGAGCCCTGGAAGGGGCTTTCCAGTGGGATTGTGGAGTCTCCTTCTCTGGAGACGTTTCAAACCCACCTGGCCATGTTCCTGTGCGACTGGATCTAGGGGATCCTGCTGTGGCAGGGGGTTGGACTGGATGATCTTTCGAGGTCCCTTCCAATCCCTAATGTTCAGTGATTCTGCGAACAGGAATTAGTTGAGGTCAGCCTGAGCTCAGTTCGGAGGGTTCCCATCGATTCTGCAACCAACATGACCAGCTATTTTCTTTTCCTTTCAACCCTTCCCCTGCAGAACTTCCTGGAACAATGAGAATCGAATGGGATTCTTCGAAAGGCAACGCGCCAGCCCTTTAAGAAAATTAGTTGGGTATGTTAATTCTTAAATTAATTTTATTTATTCAATCTATTTCAGTTGTATTTCATCAAATTCAGTTTCACTTAATCAAAGTTTTATTTAATTGAATTTTTCATCATTTTTTATCCAATCAATTAGTTTAATTTCATTCAGTTTTATTTCATCAATTGAAGTTTTACTTAATCAATGTAAACTTTATTTATTCAACGTAATTTTTATTCAATTTCAGTTTTCTTCAATCAGTTTAAGTTTTATTCAATCAATTTTTTTATTTAATGAAGTTAATTTTTATTTCTTCAATTTAAGTTTTGTTTCATCTATTTAAGTTTTATTTAATTTAAATATAATTGCATCCACTTGTTTTATTTAATGAATTTAAGTTTTATTTAATCAATGTAAATTTTATTTAATCAATTTAATTTTTATAAATTTGTTTAAAAACATTTTTATTTAAGCAATTTATTATTTATTGAATTTTCCCATTTTATTTAATATTTATTTCATTAATTTAATAACATGATGCTGTAGCAGCTGTAAAGCGAAACTTTATCTCCTGACTGCTTTTCCTAGAGTGACAAAGTGGTTTGGGTTGGAAGTGACCTTAAAGCTCACTCAGCCCAACCCCTTTGCAGGGGCTGGGACACCTTCCACTAGATGACAGGGCACGTCCCACTGCTCAGCACAGTCTTTGCTTCACCCATCACCTTGGGGAAATCACAGAATCATGGAGCACTGGGGATTGGAAGGGACCTCAAAAGATCATCCAGTCCAACCCCCCTGGATCCCCTAGATCTAGTCACAAAGGAACTGGCCAGGTGGGTTTTAAATGGCTCCAGAGAAGGAGACTCCACAACTCCACTGGAAAGCCCCCTCCAGGGCTCTGTCACCCTCACCAGGAAGAAGCTCCTCACGTTGATGTGGAAACTCCCCTGTTCCAGCTCACAATTGGTCCTCCTTGTCCTATCATTGGTTGCCCCTGAGTGGAGCCTGGCTCCATCCTCCTGACACCCACCCCTTCCACATTTATCAATATTCACAGGGTCACCACTCAGGCTCCTTTTCTCCAAGCTCAAGAGACCCAGCTCCCTCAGCCTTTCCCCATCATGGAGATGCTCTGCTCCTTCCATCATCTCTCTGGGTCTGCATTGAACTCTCCCCAGCAGCTCTGTGTCCTTCTGGAATGGAGGGTCCAGAACTGGACACACTATTCCAGATATGGTCTCAGCAGGGCAGAGGGGGAGGACCTCTCTCGATCTACTAACCGTTGTCCTTCTAACCTACCCTAGGATGCCATTGGCCTTCTTGGCCAACTAGGACCCATTGCTGGCTCCTCGCCATCCTGCTGGCCACCAGGACCCCCAGGTCCCTTTCTCCTCTGCTGCTCTCCAACAGGTCCGTCACCACCCTATACTGGTCCCTGGGGTTATTCTCGCCCAGATGCTGGACTCTTCACTGCCCTTGTTATTAATACAAAATAACACCAAAAAGTCATTTCAGGATGGTTTTGTGCAATGAGACAGGATCCATCCCGTGCTCTTTAAGTAAACTGATACCCGAGGTGACCAACAGCCATATAAAAAGTCCCAAAAACCTGCTGACACCTCATTTTCTTTAAATCCCGATGTTCCTGAGGTGAAATGTTGAGGTTTTCTGCAGAAGCTCAAGTTTACACAAGCCTCCTCCACAGGTGACTAGGAACTGCGAGGATGAGCAATCGCAGCCCCGACATTCTTCAAGGAAATGCTCTGCCTTCCAAGAAATTGAAATTGCCCAGTGACTCTGCAAACATCCTCCAGACAGCAGAACTGCCCCAAAACACTTGACTCACTGGGTGACAATGGTCCTGCTTCTAATAACGTTCATCATTTCAGCGGTTTGCTTAGGTAGGTGCTAGACAATTCAGGAGGCATCGCGCGAGTGCGGTAGAAACCCCTGTCAGAGTCAGATAAGAGGAAGGCGGGAGGAAGAACCTCCTGCTTCGAGCAAAGGCTGTGAGCAGAAGAAAACTGAATCAGAAAATAAATCATCAAGTAATTGAGTTATTGAATAATAGAATAATTGAATCATCAAATCATCAAATAATGGAATCACTGAGTCATCAAATCATGGAATCATTGAATCATCAAATCATGGAATCATTGAATCATCAAATCATGGAATCATTGAATCATCAAATCACAGAATCACAGAACATCAGGGATTGGAAGATCGAAAGATCATCCAGCCCAATCCCACTGCCGCAGCAGGTTCCCCTAGATCCAGTCGCACAGGAATGTGGCCAGGTGGGTTTGAGATGTCTCCAGTGAAGGAGACTCCAAAACTCCACTGGGCAGCCCCTTCCAGGGCTCTTGTCACCCTCACTGGGAAGAAGGTCCTTCTCACACTGATGTGGAACCTCCTCTGTTCCAGCTCACACCCAGTGCCCCTTGTCCTATCACTGGGTGCCCCTGAGCAGAGCCTGGCTCCATCCTCCTGACACCCGCCCTTTCCATGTTGATCAACAGTCATAGTTGACATAGACCCCTCAGTCTCCTTTTTTATCAGCTCAAGAGACCCAGCTCCTTCAGCCTTTCCCCGTTACTGCCAAGTTCTCAAATGAAATCACTTTAAAGCAGAAAATCTCTGTCATTTGCCTGTCACCAGCTTTTTAAGCCCTCTACCCCTTTTCTCCCTAAAACAGCTTCAGACAAAGCCAGGACATCCACAGTCCCACTGAGGATAGGGCTGAGGATCTCCAGCTGTGGTGCCATCCTGATGGATATCAGCTACTCTGTGCCAGGATGAGGTGTTCAGTAGGACCTCACCCAATGAAGGTAAGAGATGGGTTTAGTTCTAAAGGATGGACCATCAACACTGAGGTCCCTCAGGTGCCTCTGTTCCAGGGCACAGGTAACATCCCCAGATTTACAGCATCCCAAATCTTGCAGCATCCCAGAGCACGGAGTGCCCCAACACCAGCACACTGCAAATCTTGCAGCACCCCAAGGCCACAAACGTCCCGAATCTTGTAGCATCCTAAGACTAGAAAATGTCAAATCCTGTGGCACCCCAAGTCCTCAGGTTTGCAGCATCTCAACTCCAGCAAATCCCAAATCTAGCAGCACCCAAAAGCCACCAATTCCTGAATCTTCCAGCAGTCTAAAACCAATGAACCATGAATCTCGCAGCACCCCAAGGCCAGCAGCACCCCAAAGCAGAAACATCCCATGCACCCACCCTGGTGATGCCACATTTCTCCCCTCCCCTCACCCCCGGTCCTTCCCCACAAGGGATGTGAAGGATAACTGGGGGTCTCCCCGCACGCCTCCCTCCAAATTACTCACCCTGAGCCCTGCAGCACCCAAGACCCCTGCACTGGCCCCGCTCTGTCCCACACTGCCCAGCCCCATGGGAGGGAGGTAACTGCACAGGAAACTTCACCGGTGGGAGGGTCAGGGTGTGAGAGAAGGAGGTGATTACCACTAGAAAGGGGGTGAAGCTCTCATTGCTGCCTGGTGCTTCCAGGGCTGGGGGGAGCAGGGTTCAGAGAGGATGAAGCGAAGCCCAATGTCCTGTCTTGCCCCAAGAGGTGACCACTCTGCTCTTATCTTCACTTTCATGTCAGCTCTGCTTTCATTTCTTCTACCACAGGATCTGAAAGTGCTTTTCATGAGAAAGTCTCTGGTTAAGGTTGTTCCTTCTCCTTTCTGGCTGTTCCTTACAGCACCTTCCCAATGGGGTTTCACCTTGTTCTAGCTTGAACATCACAGCAAAAGTCATTTGGGGGCTGATGGCCCCATGGGTCAAAACTTACAACCTCCAAGAGCCCAGGAACTTGTGGTTGAAACTTCCACCCCTTCATCTCTCCTCTAAAGCCCAAAGAAGCCCAAAGAGGCTTCTCTGTGGGGAGGTGGCAGAGCCCATTAAAACATCAGGGACCCCATGGGACTCTGGGTGCCAACCAAGGACCCTTCAGGACTCCAGGTATCGGTCAAGTTCAGATCTTGTTCTGCTTCTGCCTTCTTCTGCCTCACTGTTCCCAGCTCTCACTATTACCTGCTCTGCCTTTGCTCTGTAAACTTGCTTTGTGCCAGGTTAAGCGAGCGTTTGTGTGGGTTCAAACCAGGACTTGTGTGACTAGAAGCCAATATTTATATGAATTTAAGCCAAGATTCCTGTGATTTTAAGCCAGGCTTTGTGTGATTTTAAACCAGGATTTGCATGAGTTAAGCCAGGATTTGTGTGAGTTCAAGGCAGGGTTTATGTGAGTTTAAGCCAGCATTTGTGTGGGTTCAAGTCAGGATTAGCATGAGTTTAAGCCAGGATTTGTGTCAGTTTAGACCAGCATTTGTGCAAGTTTAAGCTGGGATTTGCACGAGTTTAAACCAGCATTTACATGAGTTTAAGCCAGGATTTATGTGACTTAGGCCAGGATTTGCCTGAGTGTAAGCCAGGATGCTGTTAGGAGCTGCTGTGGAACCTCATCCTGCAGTCTCTTGCCCAGGGCTGTGTGTTGACTCTTCCTCAGAAGCAGCCCAGCAGCAGCCACTCCGTGATGAGCTCAGCTGGTGTTAGCAAACCTGGAGCATCACTGATGCCACCTCACCGCTGATGCCGTTAGGGTGGCCCAAGTGAGTGGAGTTATCCGTTGCAGTGACGGGCACCATCAGCCACCCATCATCTCTCTAAAGCAGCCACTTGCTTTTCTCTCTTCACTGATTTTCTAGCACCAAGGTCCTTTCCTTCATCTAGCTCTTCATTGCCTGACTTAGAGTTCCGGGAAATCTCGTGGTGCTTCCAAATTGTGAAGAGAACAGTGTGTTCCCCGCGACCAGATGCCTCTCAGAACCTCTTGACTGCAGTAGAAGAGATGAGGCACACGATTCTGCTGCCAGTGGAGCTGGCAGATCATCCCCCAACCAGAGGATGATGTCAAGGAAAGTCCAGAGACACTCATCCTCTGAGAGGAGGGAGTGTCTGAAAGCAACGCTCAGGAAAGCACCAGCAGCTGGTGACAGAAGAATCAGAAGGACATGTGACGATTGGTGGTGGCGATGGCTCCTGAAGAACCCTTGTAGCAAAGCAGGGAGGATGGAAAAATCCCAGGGAGGGATGTCTGCCTCAGGTCTCAGCTCAGTCGCCTCTTCCTTACCTGGAACCCATTCACCCTCATGCTATCTCTTACACATCCTGGCCAAAGCCCCTCCCCATCTTTCCAGTGAGGTTACCCAACCTTTCTTATCGCCACCTTGAAGCACTGAAGGGTCACACTAAGCTCTCCCTGGAGCCTCCTCTTCTCCAGCCCCCTGATCACCTTCATGGCTTCCTCTGGACCTGCTCAAGCGGGTCCCATGTCCTCCTTACTCATTGTACCCCAGAGCTTGATACAGCAGTCCCAAAGGGGTCTGATTCTAATGAGAATCCAAGTTAAAGCTGATGATGGAAAAAAGCTGGAAGCCAGTCGCTTGCCCAGTAGCCAAGGGTTACTTGGTTAAGCGTTGCTGGGGGAATTGGAATTCAAAGTGAAAAGCTAAATCATCAGCTGCAGTCCTTGAGCTCCCTGCTGTGGTCAGGTTGTAGCTTTAGAGATAACCCAGAGAAAGAAGGATTGTGAGGGAATGGTGGTGAACCACCAGCATCCAAATGAGAAGTGTGACAGAGCACTAGGAGCTACTTGCTGGGTGCTGTGGAAGAAGATGTGGGAGTGTCCAACCCCTGCTGTGGTTGTCCTCCATGGTTAATCAGGATTAACCCTTGTTCGTTAATTCATTTCCTTGATGATATTCTCTGGACCTCTTGGTTCTACCATGTTGTCCATTGTGTCACCCAGCTTGGGAAGAGCTGGTATGATGGTGCTTCCATTCCATGCTTGAGGAGGCATCTCCTGATACTTTTATCTTCTGTTCATTTTCAGCTGTGTGCAGTTCTGGGCCACTCACTTCAAGAAAGAGATTGAAGGGCTGGAGTGGTGGAGTCATAGGATCATAGGATCATAGGAAGTTAGGGGTTGGAAGGGACCCAAGAGATCATCGAGTCCCCATCCCTGGAGGTGTTGAAGGCCAGCCTGGCTGCGGCCCTTAGGACACTTACATTACTTAAAGACACCACATACTTTCTCATTCTTCTTGAAGTCCCCAGAAGTCCCCAGGCAGCTTTCAGACTGACCCCACAAGATGGTTACCCCTCCAGCCTGATCTTTTGTTTTCAATGTCTCTGAATCTCTGTTGGTTTCTCACTGGCTTTGGTGATGAGGTTCTAGAAGGCAGCATGGTTTCTAGATCTCATTGTACCAGACGCCACCAAAGTCATCATTAACATTTGACAAGATGACATGGGAATAACACAAACCTAATCCTGGATGTTATTTGGAATTACTCTCAGGTCTTTGATCTGATTGGCTGTGCAGGACCATGACTTCAGTCAACACTGTGGAAGAGGTAGTGAAGGGGACCCAACAAACCAACCACGTGGAGCTCTGGTTCCAGGAACCTTGGGTGCTCATTCTTGCTGCCTTCCTTGCTGCCATGGATTCAGCTGCTTTAATTGGAGAATCCAGGCTGGAAGGGAACTCAAAGATCATCTGTTCCAGACTTTCTTGGGGAAAGCTCAAGTCTTAATGACTTCCAGCCTCTTGTATGGCTGTTTCCTTGCAACCTGGACAGCAGATCATGTTCTACTACACTGAAGTTCCCACTGTGGCAACAGAACAGGTGGTAACTCACCTCATGTTGGTCTCTCTTCAGCATTGCAGGTAGTGGTGTGCTGACTCTGTTGGTTTCACACCCACAGTTAAAACCCATGAGTCTTGCTGGCTTTGCCTGAACCCAGCAGGATGGAAGAGTTACCTGGTTTGGGAAAGGCAGTTCCTCTTGAATACACAACCAGGGAAGCCTGAATCCATGGGCAGACTCCATCACAGAGTGTTGAGCTGCTCTAGAAAGTCTCACAGACCTTGTGTGAGGCGCAGCATCACCCTGAATCCTTCAAGATGCTCAGTACTGTGGGTTTTTCTCATAGTCTTAGACTCATAGAATCATTAAGGTTGGAAGAGACCTCCAAGACCATCCAGTCCAACCATCACCTCAGATCCACCCTGACCACTAAACCCTGTTCCCCAGGTCCACAGCTACTTGTCTGTTGAATGCCTCCAGGGATGGTGACTACCCCCCTCCTTGGGCAGCCTGTTCCAACTCCTGACCACTCTGTCAGGGACGGTATTTCTCCTGATGTCCAACCTAACCCTCTCCTGGCAACAACCTGTGACCTTTTCCTCTTATCCTGTCACTGGTGACTTGGGTGAAGCCCCTCCTCTTGTGGCAGGATTAATCCCTCTCTGCTGAAAACAGGTTTAGCCGGTGCTGTAAGCAGAGATCCTCAAGGATCCAACCTTAAGGCTGGACTTGATCTTGAAGGTCCCTTCCAACCTTACTGGTTCTGTGGTTCAAGTTTCCTCCACCAGAGCACTACTAGAGTTTATTTCCCGTCCAACATCTGTTAGAGCTGTTATCTGAATCCCACTCCCACCACCCTACTAGTGATATTCTCACAGGCTTCAACTCAGCAGAGCCGATGTGTGAAGCCAAACCACAGCCTCGCTCCTCACATCCTCTTCTATGAACTGCAGGCTTGCTTTCGCTCTCTGCTAGTGTGTTCAGCTCCTTCTCCCCAGTGAGTAACCCCACTCCTCACTCTTTACTCCTTCCTAAAGAACCTACACCCCACAGCACCACTGTGAATGGACATTCCCGATGATTTGTAGAGCTCTTGTTCTCATTTTCCTGTCACTGCGTTGCTCTTGCTGGTCCATTTGCAGTTTTGCTTGCCAGCGCTGGTCACAACCAGCAGAGCCCTTTGCTCTCATGGCTCTGCACTCAGAAATCCCCAGAGGCTGCTAGTCAACCACTCGAGTCTGTTGCCCAAGTTTAGCTCCGCTGTGTGTTTATCTGCTGCCTGATCTCTTCCGCAGGCTATTGACAGCCAAATTCTCACCAGCCTCTCAGCGTGGGGCAGTGCGGCCGATGCACAAGGAGAAGAAAAACCTACAGCACAAGAGAAATAGGATTTTTTACTCTATTTTATCTTTTTTTACTCTTATTTTCATATTCTGGTGCTGCTCCTGTGATCGAGTACCTGTAGACTTAGCTCTGAGGCTTTACCATGGGGAATATCTTTGACTCTCCAGACTCTTCAGATGAGAGCTGGAGGTAAAGTGAGTTGGTGAAGGTCACGCAGACGGTTGGTGACTAAGCTGGGACTAAACCCCAGCTCTCCTGTGATTCAGACCCTGAACCAGAATGAATGCTGTGTCCAGAAATGACTTAGAATGGTGGCTGTTGATGGGGATTTAATGTGCATCTATCGTGAGCTGCGCCTGAAGCACCTTCTGTGGTGCTTCACAGAATCATTCTGGTTGGAGGAGACCTGTAAGATCATCACGTCAACCATTACACCAGCTATTGGTTTTGTGAGAAGGAACTTCTACATGGTGAGGATGACAGAGCCCTGGAAGGGGCTGCCCATGGGGACTGTGGAGTCTCCTTCTCTGGAGAGGTTTAAAACCTGCCTGGCCATGTTCCTGTGTGACTGGATCCAGGGGATTCTGCTGTGTCAGGGGATTGGACTGGATGATCTTTTGAGGTCCCTTCCAATCTCTAATGTTCCGTGATTCATTTTAAAACAATTTATCATAGAATTATTTTGGTTGAGAAAGACCTTTAAGCTTGTTTAATCCAATCGCTCCTCCAGCACAGTCAGGTCCCCACTAACCCCTGTCTCTCATTCTACATCTCTAAAGCTTTTCAAATCCCCAAATCCTGTAGTTTCCAGCCAGTTTTCCTCCAGCCTGGAGAGCTGCAGGTGGTTGGGGTGACCTAAAGGCAACACCCAGCACTTGGCCTTGTTGAACCCTTAGCCCACTGGCCTCAACCTATGGATCCAACCTGTTCAGACCCCTCTGTAGAGCCTCACAAGCTGGTCATCTACAAACTGATGGAGAGAGCCCTCCGTCCCCTTGTTTAGATCATTGTTAAAGAGAACAGGACCCAGTACTGAGTCCTGAGGACATCACTGGCCACCATCTGGATTTAACTCCATTCCCCACTGCTCTTCAGGACCAACTGGCTGCTGGTAGCGTGAGGCTGTCGTTTTACTGTTTCCTTCCTGCACAGGCAGCAGCTGCTAATTTTAGACGGGCTTTCACGTTTCTGCCTCAGAAACAGTTTGCTGCTTCTCAAGAAGAGCCCTACAGCCTCTTGCTGGGTAGCTGCTACTCCAGGTGGAAGCGATGGACTTGGGTGGTGTCCAGCACACAACAACAGTGGTTTGAAGGTCTCCAGGAACAGACATGGATATCAACCCATTAGAGAAAGACTCAGCGCAGATGTCGAAGGAAGATCACAGTCTGCTGGTTTAGAGATCTACTGCATGCAGGGACTTCAGAAAAGTCAGTGGCTAGAGGGAACTGTAGAATCACAGGCTGGTTTAGCTTGGAAAAGATCTTTAAGGGGCATCACCTATCCCTACACTGAACTTTGAGACTTCAATCTTCCAAAAATATGCCCAAGTCTTAACTACTTCACAGATGTAGGTTTGGTAGCACCCAGTCCCACAACTTTTTTGGCTTGTAAGGTGCTGGTGTTGATGATTTTCTTACAAACTGCATCTCCACAGCTCGGCAATCCCTCCAGACACAGGAGGACACAGACACCACTGGACCAGGCCTGGGAAACCCTTGTGGGGAAGCAATGGTTCTTTGAAGCCAACTTCGACTTCCCCTTGGCCAGCTTGAGGCTGATTCCTCTAGTTGTTCCTTGGCAGAAGGGTTCCACCCACAGGATGGGAGAACACACAGGGTTTATTTCAGTCCCTGGTCCCTCCTCTTAGAAGTTTAGAGGGTTTCCTTTAAAAGCTGTGGATGATGAGAGGATCAGTGCATAACCCAGAGCCTCACATTCCCAGGGTTGCCTGGGGAACCTTTTATAGGTTCAGAAATACCTGCTCAGCAGGAGTGAAACGCCTGTAAATCATTTTTAGGGTGTCAGAGAACCCAAATTCCCTGTGACGCGCCCGATAAATGGGATTTCTCTGTGCCTTATGCTGCTCAAGGCAACGAGGTGATGAACCCTTCCCCCAAGGGAAAGAATCTGCCCAGTGACCAACTCGGAGAGAATTTAAACCAGTGATGGCTCCTTCTTACCTGAGAAAGAGGTTTTATTGAATGGGAGGAGGTTGAGTTATTCTGTCATGCAGGAAGCATCCCATGATCTTAATATTCAGGATCCCATCTTCTTGATATCCGTGATCCCATCTATTTAATGCCCATAATCCCTTGTTCTTTATATCCATGATTCCATGCTCTTAATATCCATAATCCAGTGTCCTTATTATCCATATTCCTATGTTCTTAATATCCATGATCCCATAGCCTTGATTTCCATGATCCCATCCATTTAATATCCATAATTCCACGTCCTTAATATCCATGATCCCATATTCTTAATTTCCATAATCCCATGCTCTTAATATCCACAATCCCATGTCTTTAATATCCATGATCCCATCCATTTAATATCTGTAATTTCTTGCTCTTAATGCCCATGTTCCCACGTTGTTAACATCCACACATGCTGTATGAGACACCAAACTCCCCATTGTAGTGTCTCTTCATTAGAGGTGATCCCAAGATAGTTGACACACTCTTGTTGGGATCTCTATGGGATCCATCCAGCTCCAGGGATTAAATGCTCCAGATGTCCCACAAGAGAATGGTTTTCAGTAATAGTTGAAGCTCATTGAGTTCTGCAAAACCCTCCTGCTCTTCCAGGAACCCAAAGTTTATGGGCTTTATGTTTATGATTGACTACGAGCATCTGTAGTGAATCAAGAGGGCAAATTCCAGACGTGGAGTTCTGCCCCAGTTCTGCTGTCTGCAATGTGCTACCATCATCACTTTGAGGTTTTCCCAATTGTAGCTACAAATTCTCTCAGAATAACCTTCCGACACTCTGTGTGAAGCAGGTCCTTAGATCCACTGACTCCCCTCCATTCATGGTCCTCAGGCAGGAGAACAGCTCATCGGGGACGAGCGTTTGCTCCTGAGCATCATTGGCTTGTGGCTGTCCCCACTGGTTCTCCAGGAAGGAGCCAGGTTCCACCTGGGCTGCACTAAACATTTGACTTTGGCCACTCTGGCTGCTGTTCAGGATGAGGTTGATCTTCTCCAGCAGACAGATGTGGTGCCCCACTGCCTCCCCACCCCACAGGTTGGCTGCGGGGTTTGTGTAGTCGCTGAAAAAGATGTTTGTGTCTTGTTCTGGGAGGACTGTGGGAGGCTGTGTGGGGTAGATATCAGCAGCCACGTAGCCCGCAGTGTTTACATCAGACACCTGAGGTTTGTAGCCACTGATCTGCTCGGAATGGGTGATGGTGGTGGGTGCAGTGCTCACTGGATGGTTCTCATCCTCAGGGACCTCTCTGCTGAGCTTTCTTCTGGTGGTCATGTTCTTGTACTCCATGTGTTCTGGGACCTCCTCTATTTCCGTAACTGTGGGGTCACTGGTGTCCAAGAATGGCTCATGGAAACTGCTACTCATGAAATCACTCTTTTCCTGGAAAAAACCAAAAAAGATGAGTCTAGTAGTGACAGATTTTACCAACAGGAGAGCTATGAGCAGAGAACCCTGAGGAATGAAAGGAGTCATGACCTGGTGTCTCTATCTCACCTTCTTTTCACCTCTCTCATACAATGGGGTGATGACTTGGTTTCTCTTATCTTCCCACCTCTCTCATCCAGTGGAGTAATGACTTGGTTTCTCGATCTCACCTTCCTTTCCACCTCTCTCATACAATGGGGTAATGACCTGGTGTCTCTATCTCACCTCCTTTCCACTTCTTCCATCCAATGGGTGGTGACTGGGTGTGTCTCTCTTATCCTCCTCTCCACCTCTCTCATCCAGTGGGGTGGTGACTTGGTTTCTCTGTCTCACCTTCTCTCTCTTATACAATGGATGATAACCCAGTGTCTCTATCTCATTGTCCTTCCCACCCCTCTCATCCAGTGAGGTGATGACTTGGTGTCTCTATCTCATCCTCCTTCCCACTTGTCTTTTCCAATCACCCCTGTGAAAAGGACCACAGTGAGGTGGACAACAAAAGATGTCTCTGTGTTGCTGCAAACACTCAAGGACAGCTCAAGTAAACTGAATGAAGACTGAGGCAAGGTCTAAAGATCTCAGCTGCTTCTGCACCTTGCAGAAGGCTTGAAAGTGATTCTCGATTGGTCCTTGCTCCCTCAGAACCTAAGTCCCTTCCCATCTGTGACAGCCACAGCTCTGGAGTAAGTTTCAGTCAAAGGAGAGATGAGTGCAGAAAAGCTGGGAGATGGTGGTACAGTTACCTGGAGAGACTTCACCACATTGCTGTTTTCCAGGTGGGGGAAGTCCTCAATGAGCCATTTCGGCAAGACTGACACGATGGTGGAGTTAACCCTTCATCAAGAGGAAAGAAATGAAACCCAAGGTATTAGTCTGTTTTCTTTGTCAATTTTCCTTCATGCTGGATGAAACCCTCCCTTGGCAGGAGGGGCACACAAAGGACCTCCATCCCTCAGAGGTGCCTTGGAAGCCCCAGGTTTACCCCATAGGGGTGGGTTTCTCTGTTTGATCTCTAGCTCTTCATCTTCCAGCCTTATTCAGGGCTTAAAGGGGACAATGAGAAAGATGGGGACAGATATTGAGCAGGGCCTGTTCACAGAATCACAGATTCATTAAGGTTGGAAGAGACCTCCAAGATCATCAAGTCCAACCTGCAACCCAACACAGAGATTCAGATTGGAGAGAAGGAGGAAATTGTTGGTGCTGAGGGTGGGGAGAGCCTGGCCCAGGGTGCCCAGAGAGGTGGCAGAAGCCCCATCCCTGGAACCATCCCAGCTCAGGTCGGACCTTGGATCTCTGAGCAACCTTCTCTGGCTGGAGATGGCCCTGCTCCCTGCTTGCAATGGAGGAGGTTTGAGGGTTGTTTCCAACCCAAACCAGCCCATGATTCTCCAATTCCACTAGATATGAGGAAACAGAGTGTCTGCACCCAATGCTGCTGCAGAAGTCAAAATTCTTTGCAAGAGATTTTAATTTTGCTGAGTTTTACTGAGGTTCTAGTGCTTTGCTGGGAAAACACCCGGAGCCTTCCATTGCTGAAATGCTCGTTTCACAACTACATTGAGAGCAGAAGAGTTGAGCTGGGCTCAAGAACCGAAAGAGGCAGCCCCTTGCTGACTCTCCTCCCAACTATTTCTCTTTTAATTGGGAAGACCTAAACAACAGCTCTGTGCCACAAAGGTCACCCATTGCACGGGTTTGTGCTGGAGATAGCAGTGCCTGGACTCCTGGACATCCCTATTCCTGCTAAACTGGCAAACTGGGACAGCTGGGTGAACACCAGCCAGTGTTAAAGTCTGCCCAGTTGCATTTTCCAGCTCCTCCTCTCTGCTTGACCCTCAAGATCCAGACATGAGTGGCTTCAGCATCCCCTGCTCCATTTAAACTGGGAGTAACCACTCTTAGGAGAAGCCTGACCTAACAAGGTGGGTTTTCCTTTCTTTTTCTACATCTGCTTTTCACCCTAAACCAGGACAGACTGCCCTTGTATGTCTGTAGTAGCAACATAAAATCATCAAGGTTGATGAGATGGAACATCTCATCAAGAGACGTTCAAGATCACGGATAACAACCATCTGCTCTACAATCCCCAACCACTAACCCAGGGGTCCTCAAACCCCGACCTGCGGGTTGGATACGGTCCCCCAGGGTCTCTCCAAATGTGGCCTGCCAGTATTCACAGGACACCCCCCCCAAACCCCCCACCAGGGGTTGTGGGGGGAAACCAATCAGCCGCAGATGGCCAGGCTGAGGAGGGGGGCGGCAGCATCAGCGAGGTGGGCGGCTCCCCCGTCTCTCCCTCCCTCCCTCCCTCCAGCTCCCAGGCAGGACAAGCCAGGCAGCACAAACCAGCCAGCACCAGTGGGAAGCGCGCACCATCATGTCAAAAAAAAGAACAATTGACTCTGAGTGCAGGGTATGCCAAGAAAAGTGGACTTCTGATTATTTTTGCACGGAGTACAAAGAAAGAGCTGTCTGTCTGATATGCCAGAATTCAGTGTCTGTGTTCAAGGAATACAACTTGCGTTAACACTACAAAACTCGACATAAATAGCCCAGCCCCTGACAGTGTCTGAGGGACAGTGACCCAGCCCCATTTAAAAAGTTTGAAGACCCCTGCACTAGCCCATCTCCTCATGTGCCTGATTTTACAGTGGGGTGATTTTTTTTACTCTCTTGTTTGGTCTCTGCCCTACTGTGAGCCCAAAACTGTCTTTTCATATAGGAGGTGGATTAATGGGGTGAAGTTGCCTTCAGGCTGCAGGGAAAAGGATTGTTGGTGCCTGTAGTTGATCTTAAAATACTCTAGAAGAGATGCAAGAGTTGGGAATCAGGAACGACAATATGGAGGAGAAAGTCATACCTTTGTCTGGCTGATTTTTTAAACATCACAACCATAAAAACAACCGACAAGGTGACCACGCTGATGCCCAGTCCCAGAAGAACCCCAAGGTCATCATCTGGAAAAGGATAGAGAAGGGAAAAGGTGAAGAAAGATTCCATCTGCCACCACCTGCCTCAATGTAAAGGGCAGATCTTGGCTGAAACAACCTCCAGCATCTCTCTTGCCTTTTTACTCCTCGATGACTGAAACAACAGCAAAACTGCTGCCCCAGCTGCACTGGGCTGTGACCAGAGCACCTCACCCTCAGCCAAGTGATGGGATGAGTGTGGTCACTGGGATTCATCATTTCATAGGATCACAGAATCCTAGAGCAGTTTTGGCTGGAAGATGCCTTCAAGATAGTCCAGACCAACCTTTTCCCAGCCCTATCAGCACCACTAAACCCGGTCACCCAAGGCAACATCTACTCTTCTCTTCAACACCTCCAGGGATGGGGACTCAACATCCTCCCTGGGCTGTTGTTCTAGTGCCTGACAACCCTTTCAAGAAAGACATTCCTCTGACATCCAACCTGAACCTCTCCTGGCACTGCTCACAGCTACTTCCCCTCATCCTGTCACTGGCCACCGAGGAGAACAAACCAACCCCTGCCTCTCTACAACCTCCTTTCAAGTAGTTGTAGAGAACAATAAGGTCTCCCCTCAATCTCTTCTTCTCCAGGCTAAACTACTCAGCTTTACCTTCCCGAAGTGCTTATGCGAATGCTCCAGCTATTGTTGGGTTTTCTTTGGTTTAAGTGATGGAACAGACCCTAACACAACCTTCAGCAGGAGATGTGCAACCAGTATTAAGAAAAGTGAGTGAGGAAAGTTTAAACAAGTCTCTGGGTCAAGCTGCACCTTGTTTTAAGGTCTCCTCTTTGTCATGTTCATTGGAATATAAATCTCATACTGAAGCCAAGCTTAAGGTGTGGATTAGGCAGGTGCTCTGAGAATCACAGAATCATCGGTGTTGGAAAAGACTTCCAAAACCATCAAGTCCAACCACCTGCCCTACAACCCTCAACCACCAACCACTGGGTTCGTGAGGTCCTGCATCAACCCAGCTCCTCAAACACCCTGGCTGCCCGGTTGTTGAACTCCTGCAGGGCTGGTGCCTCCACCCTGTCTCTGGGCAGCCTCTTCCAAGACCTCCCCACTCTTTCTGGGAAGAAGTTTTTCCTCAGATCCAATCTGACCCTCCTCTGGCACAACCTGACCCCTTTTCCTCTGGTCCTACTGCTAGTCCACAGGGAAAAGAGGCCAACTCCTGCCTCACTCCACCCTCCCTTCAGGTAGTTGTAGAGAGCAGTGAGGTCTCCCCTGAACCTCCTCTTCTCCAGGCTGAACAGCCTCAGCTCCCTCAGCCTCTCCCCACCAGATCTGTTCTCCAAACCTCCAACCAACCCAGTTGCCCCCTCTCTGGCACCTTGATGCCCTTCCTGTACTGCAGTACCCAAACTGCCCTCAGTGCTGAGTGTGGGGCAGGATCACCTCCTTCATCTGCTGGCCACACCAATGCAGATGCTAGCCATGGGAGCACCACAGCCTTTCCTGCAAGGTGCATCATGGACCCATCAGGTGAAAAGTTGCTTTGTGGGCTGTGACCTCTCCAAAGCTCACAGGAGATTTCACTTCCCCATCAAGAGATGCTGCAGGCACTCCTCAGGCTAAAACTTCAAGCAGAAGGTCTGGCTCAGACAGTCTGAGTCTTACCATGGGAGAGACCTCTGTAGGTGCTGGCCAGGACATTGTCCTCTGGAGGGACTGAAACAGAGAGAAGGGAAAACTGTAAGTTCATGTGATGTAGAAGCTCTGGATTATTTTTAAACTGTTAATATTGTTTAAAGAAATAAATGATGGTATCAAGAGGCCCTAATTAGAACTCCAGCTCTGGCTGGACTCTACACCATCTCTTGTTTCTCATACTGCCAAGGGTTTCATCTTCCTGAGTACTTGCACATCATTGCCCATGAACACCTACAGATGATTCCCCATGGGATAGACCCTTGCAATGGGTGTCTGCTGTGGCTTCCAAACCAGGGTGATGAGGTCAATGAAGCAAGATTTGGGTCACTTAAGCAGGATGGGGGTCTTATGGTTCTCTTCTCCTTGGTCACTAGTGATAGGACAAGAGGACATGGCCTCCAGATGCCACAGGGGAGGGTTAGGTTGGAAATAAGGAGATATCTCTTCCCTGACAGAGCAGTCAGGGAACAGGCTGCCCAGGGAGGGAGGAAGTCACTGTCCCTGGAGAAGTTCAACAGCCGAGTAGCTGTGGCCCTGAGGGACAGGGTTTAGCCAGCAAGATGAGGTTGGGGTGATGGTTTGACTGATTCCTCTTGGAGGTCTCTTCTGACCTTAACAATTCTGTGATTCTATGACCTCAGCTCCCTAGATGTTTGTTGGAAGATCAATGCAGCAGCTCAACCACAGTCACAGAGCTGGTTTGTCACAGGGGAGCAGCTCAAACCACCCATCTGAGCCTGCATCGACGTGTGGGATGGGGAGCTGGTGACACCCTCAGGTGTCACTGTTGCCTGCAGCTACAGCCTTCTCTGTCAGAGCACCAAGGGCACTGACAGATCTAAATGGTCCTCAGCTGGGATCTCCACCTCCACCCCAATCCCAGAGGCTCTGTTTAAGCTCAGCCCTGAGCACTCAGCTCCTATTTGAGTCTGGAGCTGGAGGAGGTCCGAACTCTCATCTATGGGTGGACTTCATGACTTGGACTCAGCCGCCCCTTATCTCCACGGATCTGCCCAGAGACTGTACTTGAGAAGTGGTTGTGGTGGTTCAGGGAGGTCTCCTCAGTCCTCAAATGTTGAGCTGTGCATGGGTTGTCCTGGGTGAGACCAGCAGCAGGATGAAACAGCTCAGGTTGCTGAGTGCTTCCAGCTCTTGAGGACAACCCAAGCCGATGCTGGAGATGAAGATGGTCTTTTCTTTGCAGATTGGCCCCCTATCTCACTTTCCAGCACCAGTGGCCAGTGCAGGTAGAACAGGGGGGGCTGCAGCTTGGCTGGTTGTGCTCCATGAAGGTGGTCTCCACATCCAAAATAAAAGGTTTGTATCTTATTCCTAAAACTCATTTCACAAAACAGGTGGTGGGACCATATGGATTGAAGCAGCAGACTGAGCTCTGCAGCTCCATAGCAGCAACTTCTCCACTCAGCCGGTCTTACCTTGGCCAGAGCTTGGTTTGCTGACTCCATGAGGGTAGACTGCGTAGACTGACACGGTGATGGGACCTCCTGCTGAGACCTCTTCTGGAGAGAGGTAAGATTTGCCTTCAAAATGTGTGTGGAAAGTTTCATGAAAGCTCTAGCTTGATCAGGGGCTCTTTACTGAGAGATGGAAGTAGATGGAGACATGGAGGTCCTAGCACTGAACCTGTTAAGTGTCCTCCCTCCCCTGGGGAAAGACACTGCACAAACTCTTCCCAAAACCACCCATGGGGGAACAAAAGCCTGCTGAGGTAACTGGGTAGGAGGTACCCAAACCACCCCAGAAATAATGTGGGAAGCAGGAGTGGAGTGTTGAGGTCCTGAGGTGGTCACACAGCATCAGTAAGGACCAACACAAGGAGGTTAGAACAGAACCACAGAATCACTAAGGTTGGAAGAGACCTCCAAGCTCATCCAGTGCAGCCATCACCCCAATCCCACCCTGAGCACTAAACCCTGTCCCCCAGGGCCACAGCTACTTGTCTGTTGAACACCTCCAGGGATGGCGACTCCTGCCCTCCCTGGGCAGCCTGTTCCAACCCCTGACCACTCTGTCAGGAAAGAGATTTCTCCTGATGTCCAACCTAACCTTCCCCTGTGGCAACTGGAGGCCATGTCCTCTTGTCCTTTTGCTGGTGACTGGGTATAAGAGACCAACCCCCACCTCTCTCCACCCTCCTGTCAGGCAGCTACAGAGACCAGTGAGGTCTCCCCTCAGCCTCCTTTTCTCCAAGGTTGGAACGACATGATTTGACATCCTTTCCAACCGAAGCCATTCTGTGGTCAAGGTCCATCATGGCCCTCCTGACCATCAGCTCATTTGTTGCTTCTTTCTTTTTCCCTGTGACCTTCACTTGGGAAACCAAATCCCACTGCTTTTCCTCACATCTCCTACTGCTCCACTTCTCCAAATTCTCCTACTCTTCAAAACCAAGCAGGCTCTGTAAGGTCCTGATGGACCAGCCAAGTACCCGAAGGCCCTCTGCAATGTCTCACCATGGATGTACGTCTGGTTTTCCTGGTACGGGACCTTCTTCCAGAAGTACTGCTCCTCCTGGCTGTACTGGGTGCCGCAACGCCACTCCACTACGAACCAGAGTGTCGACGTCCTGCTGCAGTTGGGGGGCTTCCAGGTCACCAAGACTCCACTCTGGTTCTGGGGTTTGACCTCCACTGCCAGCGGCGCTGGGAACTCTGTGGGAAGAGAGGGTAAGGGGTCATCACCCCAGTGCTGGAGCTGAAGAGCAGGACAGCAAAGCCCAGGGAAGGGGGTCCTTCCTCAAGGCCTTTAAGAACCAAAGAGAGAACAAGAAATTCTGGGTCGTGGTGGTTTCAGATGGAGAGATCTCAGAGGATAGGGTTTTATATTTGATTTGGCCATATTATTCTAATTATTATTTTATCATCACTGCGTTGTTTTATAGAATTACATCCCATAGTGTTTTATTATTTTTAAGGTGTTATTTTCATTTTATTGTCTTTCAAATTTTATTATTAGTTTACATGTTATTATTTTTTCATTTTATGAGTTTTTAATGTCTGTTTTTAATTTTAATTGATTTTAAATGCTATTTTATTATTTTC
>VXBP01009784.1:21372-33966 GCA_013400115.1 Rhinopomastus cyanomelas
TTCAATTTTTAATTAATTTTTATTTGAAGTAAATTTTCTTTTACTGTTTTTATTTTTTATTTTATTTCATTTCTTTAATTTTTTTAAATTGTATTTAAGTTAATTATTTAATTTATTTTTTATTTTTAAAAGTTGTTAACTTTAAAAAATGATTTATTTTACAATGTCTTTATTCTTAAAATGTTTAAATTTTTCAATTTTTTTTAGTATTTCTATATTTTTAATTTTTTTTTACTTTCTGTATTTCATGACTTTTTGTACCTCATGAGCAGGGCCATCCCCACCCACAGCAGGTTGCTCAGAGCCCCAAAGTCCATCCTGNATTACATCCCATAGTGTTTTATTATTTTTAAGGTGTTATTTTCATTTTATTGTCTTTCAAATTTTATTATTAGTTTACATGTTATTATTTTTTCATTTTATGAGTTTTTAATGTCTGTTTTTAATTTTAATTGATTTTAAATGCTATTTTATTATTTTCAATTTTATGTTTCAATTTTTAATTAATTTTTATTTGAAGTAAATTTTCTTTTACTGTTTTTGTTTTTTATTTTATTTCATTTCTTTAATTTTTTTAAATTGTATTTAAGTTAATTTNGCCTGTTCCACAGCCCCTGAGGAAACCTTCCCCCCATCTTTCTCATCACCCCCTTTAAGCCCTGAAAGCCTGTGATGAAGTCTCCTAGATCTTCTCCAACTGAACCTTCCAGCCTGTCCCACAGCAGAGGGTTCCCTCCTCAGAGTGTCAACTCTTGGGGGTCTGCTGGTACTCCTCCCTTCTCAGGACAGCCCCCCATCCCCAGGCTCTGCCCCCACCCCACCCCTGTGCAGATCCCACACACTGAACAGCATCTTCCCTGCAAGCCCGATGAAACCTGCTCTCCGCTTGAGCTGCAGCTGCTGTGGGAATCCTCACCTTCCTGGCCACCAGCACCTCTGCCAAGGTAGATGCTGGCAGGGCTGGAAGCCCCCTTGGAGTTGTGAGCAGTGACCTGGAGAGACCGAGCTCCCGGGGGTACGAGGACATGGCAGGTTGTGCTGGAGGTGTTGCAGAGGATCAGCCATTCTCCCGCACTCTCGGTGGCCACTACGTAGCCCAGGATCCTCCCACGGGCATCTTGGGGTGCCAGGGGCTGTGGGTGAGGAGACATAGCCCATGAGGACAGGCTCTGCACTGAGTCACCCTACTGTGGGACAGATGGATGTAGGATAGACCTTCTAACCCTGAAAAGGGGCCTGTAGGGCATCTGGGGAAGGCTGTTCCCAAGGGCAGGAACGATGGGGTGAGGGGTCACGGCTTGGAGCTGGAAAAGGGCAGAGTGAGACTGGAGAGGAGGAACAAGGTCTGGAATCTGAGGGTGGGGGATCCCTGGAACAGGCTGTCCAGAGAGGGGTTGGAGGTCCCATTCCTGGAGCCATTCAAGGTCAGGCTGGCTGGGGCTCTGGGCAACCTAGTCTGGTGAGTGCTGGCCCTGCTTGGTGTCATGGGGGTTGGACTGGATGCCCTGTGGAGGTCCCTCGCAGCCCAACACAGTCTGTGATCCTTCATCCTTGCAGAATCATAGAGATTTTGCCCCAGGGCTGCATTTGGGGTCTAATCTACCCATCCCCTTGGTCAAAGGGTTCTTTAGGAAGGGCTTCACCTTCCATTGCCAGGAGGAACCACTAAATCATCAAATCATGGAACTGTTTGGCTTGGAAGGGATGTTTAGGAGTCATCGAGTGCCACCCCCAGCAGTGAGCAGGGTCATCCCCAACCAGAATAGGTTGCTCAGAGCCCCCCCAAGGTACAGCCTGACCTGGGATGGTGCCAGGGATGAGGCTTCTCTCCGGACACCCTGGGCCAGGCTCTCCCCACCCTCAGCACCAACAATTTCCTCCCTCTCCAATCTGAACCTCCTCTCTGCTTCTACTTGGACAGTTTTCCGTAGCTGTTGACCCATTCCTGAGCCTCTTCGGTAGTTGAGTAGAACCCAGTGGGGTGAAGAAGGAAGTTCTAGCCCTGACTGATTCTATGACTTGGTCTAGGTGATCCTGCTGTGGCAGGGGGATTGGACTAGATGATCTTTTGAGGTCCCTTCAACCCCTAATGATTCTATGAAAATGTCGGGGCAGAATACCTTGATCAAGACCGTCACCTCGAGGCTGCCGTTCGGGAACACCGAGCCCAAGCGCCGCCAGACATCGGGTGCTGTGGTAGGAGCTGTAGGAGAGGAAGTGTGGGAAGTGATGTGAGATCCTACATGGCCAGTGGCTACAGTCCATGGTCTCCATGCAACTGGTGGCAGCATCAGAGCCCAGCAGCAAGTTTTGTGGAGCAGCAGGGAGGAAACAGCCCAGACTTCAAAGAGCAGCAAGAGCTGCTTTTTAGGGCAACTGGTGATCTTGGTTTCGTCACTGTAACCAGGAAGTGAGTGAGGACCTGGGCTGATGGGACTCTTCTGCCTGGGGCATGAGGAGCTCCCTGCTGCCGCCAAGCGAGATGGCCAACAAAAATTAATCTATGAGACAGGCACCAAACAGTTTGGGTTGGAGAAGACCTTGAAGATTGAGCCCAACTGCTCCTCCAGCACTGCCAGGTCCCCACTAACCCCTGTCTGTCACCCCACAGCTCCATGGCTCCAGGGGCAGGGACTCTCCCACTGCCCTGGGCAGCCTGGTCCAGGCCTGGGGAACCCTTGTGGGGCAGAAATTGTTCTTCAGGACCAACCTCACCCTCCCCTGGGGCAACTTGAGGCTAGTTTCTCTCATCCTGTCGCCTGTTCCTGGGGAGAAGAGACCGACCCCCACCTCTGTCATGCAGTTGCAGACAGCAATAAGGTCTCCCTTCAGCCTCAGCCTCCTTCTCTCCTGAGTAACCAGCCCCAGCTCCTTCAGCTGCTCCCCATCAGCCTTGTCCTCCAGGTCCTTCACCAGCTCCACTACCCTTCTCTGGCACTGCTGCAGCTCCTCAAAGTCCTTCTGGTACTGAGGTGCCCACAGAACATCTCAAGGGTTGGTTGTTTGGGAAGATGCAGCAAGAGCATCACCCAGACTGACCTTACCTGCCTCAGGGGTGCTGTAGAGAAACGGGGGGCTCCAGGAGCTCCAGGGGCTGTTGGCAGAGCTGAGCCGGCACCGGATCTGGAACAGGTACTGGGTGTCACTCTGCAGGTCCTGTCGCCAGCGGGGCCCGTGTTGTGCCCCAGCACCCCACACCTCCACCTGCAAGGGAAACAGGGTGCCGGAAGGGATCAGGGGAGCACGCGATGGAGAGAGTCCAGTGCAGAGCCACAAAGATAATGAAGGGAGTGGAGCATCTCCCAGCTGAGGAAAGGCTGAGGGAGCTGGGTCTCTTGAGTTTGGAAAAAAGGAGGCTGAGGGGTGACCCCATGAATGTTGATCAATATGGAAAGGGCAGGTGTCAGGAGGATGGAGGCAGGTTCTTCTCAGAGGTACCCAGTGATGGGACAAGGCGCAACAAAGGTGAGCTGGAACAGAGGAGGCTCCACATCAATGTGAGAAGGAACTTCTTCCTAGGGAGAGTGGCAGAGCCCTGGAAGGGGCTGTCCACCGGGGTTGTGGAGTCTCCTTCTCTGAAGATGTTAGAAACTCGCCTGGCCATGTTCTTGGGCAACTGGATCTAGGGGATCCTGCTGTGACATGGGGGGTTAGACTGGATGATCTTTTGAGGGCCCTTCCAATCCTTAATGGTTCTGTAGAGAGCTTCAATAACTGGGCAGCCAGGGTGTTTCAGGAAATGGGGCAGTGGTTGGGGGTTGTAGCGTGGACAGTTGGACTTGGTGGTCTTGAAGGTCTCTTCCAATCTGGATGATCTGATGGTCTATGGTGCTGGCTAAGCCTCGGGGCACATCTTGCCAAGAGATGCCCACCCCAGTGGTATCCCAGAGCAGAGTTGCTGTGTTTGGGGGGGCTCTGGGGGTTCTTCAGCCCCTGGCAGTGCCCAGGTGGGTTTCCAAAAGGGACCTGGGTGGAGCTGGCCCAAGTGTGAGTTTTTTGAGGGACAGACAGAGATTATGAACCCTAAAACCTTTTTGCTTTCTCCTTGCTTTCTCCTTCCTTCAAAAGATAACATTTGAAAATAGGAATTTTAACCCTTTCTGCTCAAAAAGCAGAGATAACCCTTCCCAAAAGGCTGTTCAACTGCTCCAAGGGCATCAAGCTGTCCTGCCCCACCAGTACTGCAGAAACACAGTGGGTTTGGATGCTCCCACGGCCGGTCAGGGGTCTTGGACAGGATCCCCTAACTTTTAGTGTGGGGGGAGGATTTAGGAGGTCTTGGGGTATCTCACCTGCCACGCCAGGGCACCCGAGGTTTTGTGTCGCTCCTCACAGACCACATTCTCCAGCAGCGACTGCCTCTTCCAGTGGAGGATGGTGGTTGGGGGTGATGTCTCCATCGTCTCGATGCCAGTGAGAAGTGGCAGAGCAGGCACCACTGCAGGGAGAGATGGGGAACCACGGGCTTGGGGGCTGGGGTGGTGTGGGGGGCTGCACTGCGCATATGTGTCCTGAGATCAGCGTGTTGGGGCAGCTCATGGGTGAGTGAATGGATGGACAGGTGGGTGGGTGGACAGATGGATGGAGTAGGTGGACAGATGGGTGGTTGGGTGGATGGTTGGATGGATGGATGAATGGGTAGAGGGATTGGTGGGTGGATGGACAGGCAGTTGGATAGACAGACGGATGGATGGATGGGTAGGTGGATGGACAGACATGAATGGATAGGATGGGTAGGTGGACAGAAGGGTGGATGGATGGGTAGATGAATGAATGGGTGTGTGGATGGATGGATGAGTGGATGGATGGACGACTGAATGGATGGATAGGTGAATGGACTTACCAAGCTCCTGCAGGTCAAGGCGCTGAGGGGCTGAGCGGGCAGTGCCCAGCACGTTGCTGGCCTTTACCCAGGCCAAGTAGCGGTTCCCACCCTGCAGCTCACTCAGTAGCACTGGCAATCCTGCGGGGAAGACCTTCTCCTTCTCGTCTTCCTCAGCATCGCCCACCAGCACCATCCTCACACTGGGAAGCAGAAGACAGCCCTGGTCAGAGTCCACCCTGGGGATATCACAACCAGTTTTTGAGGGGTTGTATCTGGTGATCAGGGCACAGGCACCACCGGATGCAGCAGTGATCACTCCTAGGACAGAATTTCTCGAGCTTTCTGCAGGACCTTTGTGTTTTCGCCGTAGGACAGGAACTTCCTCAGGGTTTCCTGGCTGCACAGTCCAAAGTTAGAACCCCAGCAGGTCCCATCACATCACAGACTGATGTGTGTTGGGATGTGGTGCCTTGGCCCAAATAATTGGCCCCAATAATTGACTCAGATTAAGCTGGAAAGCCTCTAGCCTCCTGTCACGGAAGGTCCCACTGAATCCCGGAGCAGGTCGGAAGGACTCGGACACGCGGCGCGTGGCTCCTGCTTTGGGTTCCAGCCTTTGCCCCCCTGCTGGAGTTTCAGGTTTGGAGTGCACCCGTCAGCCTGGAGAGACTCGTGAACGCAGTGCGGGGCGATGCCTACGGGGCCCCGAGCAGCAGCGGGGCGCGCTTGAGATCGAAACCTGTGGTTTGACACGTGGTTTACACTCAGGAGCCCCAGAAGATGCGCGCTGTAGGATGTGTAAGTAGGACACAGCACCCAGCAGCGGAACAACCCCGCTGTCACCCCAATTTGCGGCCGCCGTGCCCCGACTGCACATCGCCCACCCCACAGAGCCTCACCTGCGCACATGGAGGGTGTAGTATGTGGGCAGGTGGGTCGGCCGCCCTGTGGCCCACGTACACGCCAGGTGTCCTGAAAACTCCTGGATGCTGCAGCTCAGGTTGCTGGGGGGGTCTGGAGGGTCTGCAGAGACAAGGGCTTGTGGAGTGGGGCAGAGCTCAGGGTGCTGTGACCCCACGCCCTGCCGTTCTGGGGGCCGTTACTGCTCCCCTAGACCCCATAGGGGGTACTCACAGCCTGACAGGATGCTGGTGCCGCACACCAGCTGGTGACTGGCGTTGTCGGGGCAGCGGGCCAGGCAGACAACATCCCCAGAGGGCTTCTGGAAATGGGGCAGACGAAGCTGGACGGCGCTGCTGTTGAGGGGACGCAGAGGACCCTCGGTGACCTTGGTAAGGTTGAGGAAGATAAGGAAGTCGGCCCAGGGGCAGCCAAGGGTGGAGAGGCAGTTGATGGAGATGTTGGAGCCCATCCTCACCACCGGCGCCGGCTCGATCCAGACACGTCCTGAGCACTTGAGGTTTGCCAGACCTACAGCAACCCAGAGGGTCAAACAGTCTTTGAGGTTGGAGAAAACCAAAAACAGCACAGAATCTCATAATGTGTTGAGTTGGAAGGGACCTCCAAAGGGCATCCAGTCCAACCCCCCAACACCAAGCAGCACCAGCACTCACCAGACCAGGTTACCCAGAGCCCCTGACAGCCTGACCTTGAATGGCTCCAGGAATGGGGCCTCCACCCCTTCTCTGGGCAGCCTGTTCCAGGGATCATCGTGCCCAAGGTCAGCGCAGGAGATGACACCCTTGGGCTGCCCCACTATATGGGGAGAGGCTGAGGGAGCTGGGGCTGTTCAGCCTGGAGAAGAGGAGGCTCAGGGGAGACCCCATTGCTCTCTACAACTACCTGAAGGGAGAGTGGAGTGAGGCAGGGGCTGGCCTCTTCTCCCTAGGGGCTTAGAACCCGAGGAAAAGGGGTCAGGCTGTGCAAGGGGAGGGTCAGACTGGATCTGAGGAAAAGCTTCTTCCCAGAAAGAGTGGGGAGGCCTTGGAACAGGCTGCCCGGGGTGGGGTGGAGGCACCATCCCTGCTGGAGTTCAACAACCAGGCAGTCAGGGTGTTTGAAGAGCTGGGTTGGTGGTTTGGGGGTGGACAGTTGGACTTGATGATCCTGAAGGTCTTTTCCATCCTTGATGATTCTATGATTTTATGACCCCTCATTTCCAACCCCACAGACCCCTCATTCCTGACTCCACAGAGCCCTCCGTCCCCTCCCCAGGATGATGACAACCTTGCTGTGGTGGTGACTCACCTTCCCCCCAGCTCAGAAACAGCCGTTTTCCCCTGTTTTAGGCGGATTTTTGCTCTCAGAGGGCTGCAGGGGAATAACCCGCAGCCCCACGAGCTCTGATCCCTCCAGATTAGGGCAGCAGCCCCCGCAGAGGCGGAGCAGCCCCTCGCTATCAGATAGAGCTTCTGCGTGAGCTCACAGCCCCATATCAGTCTTCATCTGGCCTTCCTGGAAGGGGCCCTGCTTCATCTGTGCTGAGGTAGGGCCATGGTGGCACCACAGAAGCTGCTGGAACACCAGCAGGGTGTTTTGGATGGATCAGTGAGGTTTTGGTGGATCCATGGGACGTTTTGATAGATCCAAGGTGGTTTGGATGGATCCATGAGGGGGTTTGATGGATCCAACATGGGTTTTGATGGACCCAAGGCAGGTGTTTTGATAGATCCAAGGTAGTTTTTGAAGGATCCATGGGGATTTTGAAGGATCCGTGGTTTTTGCAGGATCCAAGGTGGTGTTTGATGGATCCATGGGGTTTTTGATGGACCCATGAGGGCCTTTGATGAATCCATGGGGAGTTTTAATGGATCCAGGGATGCTAGCAGTGAGAAGAGCACATGGGAACCCTCTAACAAAGCTCAACCCACCCCAACCCTATAGCTGTAACCCTATAGTTTTCCCACTGATTCCCCAGTAGATGGTCAATGAGGTGATGTGGTGGCCACCCCACACCATCCCATGCCATAGTGACCATTCCATGCCACCCCATCCTATGCCATGGTGCCACTTACCCCTCCAGAGGCAGCAGAGCAGGACATGGAGAGCCAGAGCCTTGCTGGACCCTGCCATGGTCCAGTGGCACTGCCCATGTGGGACATAGTCTGTGGAGAAGAACAGGGGTGAGTGGTCCCCCATCAGAACGACAATGGCACTGGGATGGACTGGAGTGAGTCCATCATGAAGGTCTGGAGCTCCTGGGCAAGGGGTGGTGAGGAAGGGCTAGGAGGGGACAGGGTTTTAGGGGTCTGATGGCTGCTGGTGGGTAGAGATGAGGGATCAGACCCCCTTGTCCAGAGGTTCGGGGTGACGGTCACACTGCAATCCCAGTTAAAGCTCTTTTAGGGTGGTTTCTGCATCCCTGCTCAGACCCCCCCAAGAACAGCTTAATGACACAGAAACTTCCCGTTTCCATAACACCCTTCGCACCCCATTGCTGGGGCAGGTCCTGCCTGAGCTGAATAGTGCCTCTGCCCAGCACCATTGCCCCACAAGACCATCCTAAATCCCAGTCCAGGGTTCTCTACTCTGTCCAGGGAGCCTCCACATCCCAAAGTCTTCCTTGAATTTCCCTGCTCTCCACCATCCCCTTCAGATGGACCCTCCCCAGGGCAAAACCCCCCTCCACAGAGGAAACTCAGCCCTGCCAGCGCCACAGCACCCAGGGTTTGGGGTATGGGGCTGGCACATGTTTGCAGTAGGATCATCGGGGTGCAAGGATCAGGGCTGCTGAGGGAGAAACTGTCCTTTTCCAAGAGGACCATCCTCCTGGCATCAGCCTCCCCACAAGCCCCCAGCACCTTGATCCCATATTTGGGGCATCGTGGGGAGGTGAGGGTTGAGCAGACAACCCCAGAGCTTTGTAGGGCAACAGTAATGGAAGGAAGTCCATAGAGAACACAAGTTGTCCCTTGAGGAACTGGAGATCATAGAGATCCCAGTTTCAAATGAGGTTCCTTGACCCTAACCAGGCTACAAGCGACAGCGGACCCCATGTATTCTAGTGGCCACTCAAGGGTTCAAAACGAGGGAGACCAGTCCTGAGCACATTCCCCATCATCTGAGAACGTCAAGGCTTCCCCGTTGCCTGCAAACTTGCTGCAAGTTTGAACAGAAAACCTAAAAAAAAACACCCCCAAAAAACTAAAAAAAACCCCACCTAAAAAACCTAAAATCCACCTAAAAAAACCCCAAAACACTAAAAAAACCCCATAAAAAACCCTAACCTCCCCCCAAACCCCTAAAAATGACCTCCAAAAACCTAAAAACCCCCCAAACCCTAAAAAACAAAGAAAACCCTAAAAACAACCCCCAAAAATGTAAAAAAACCCAAAAAATCTAAAACCCCCCAAAAACCTAAAAAACCTCCCCAAACCCTAAACACCCCAAATATTAAAAACCCCTAAATCCTAACCCCCCCAAAAAACCAAAAACCTCTAGAAACCCCTGAAAAACCTAACAAGCCCCAACAAACACAGAAAACTCCCAAAACCAAACAAAACCCTCAAAAGACCCCAAAACCCCATTAAAAAAACCCGTTAATGCTCGACGTCAAGAGCTGGAGATAGAGCCAGGGGTCCTAGCTCCCAGCTCTGACCTCAAATCACAGGTTCTGCTGCCTTGGGGCATCACCCATGGTCGGGGTTCTGTGGCAGTTTAGACCCCAGGCACCTGCAGACCCCAAAAGTAGAAGGACCGAGGCCGTTCCCCACAGGGTGAACCCTTAATCTTGGGTCTCATCTCCATGTCCCCTCAGAGCAGAACAAAAGCAGGAAAATCCTATCCCACTCCTGCTAACCCCAAATCCGTAGGGTTGGGGCACTTTGGCATCAATTGGGATACTGTTTGGGGTGGAAACTGGGCGTACTGGGAGGGTCTTACCTTGCTGATCCTGAAGCCGCGAGCTGCTGGGTCCCACCACCTCCTGCCGTGTTCGATGCTGCTGACAAGCAGCAGCAACCGTCAGCTCCCCTGACCTAGATCACTGCAACCCCACGAGTTTCTAGTCTGACTCAGGCCACGGGAAAACCCAACAGCCCCTAAAGGACCAACCCTATTGGGGTGGGGGTGGCTCCCAGTCCTGATGCTGCTGCAGAAGGTGGAGGGACCCCATTACATTGGTGGCCACCCCAAATGTCGGGTTTTTTTTATGGTGGGTATCCTACCAATGGGTAGGATCAAGGGGGACAGTCTTGGGGTGCAGCGTGAGGTGGTTCTGCCGCTGATCCCAAAAGCCTGTGGTGAAAAGGTCCTTTGGAAATGAGGTTGTTGGCGTGGGCACCGTGCCTCCTGTTCTGCTTGGGTTGTTCCCCAGCTCATCTGTGGGTGCTACAGGCTGCGGAGCCCTGCAGTGGGCTGCTCAAGGGTCTGAGATCCCAGGCTTTATGGTGTCCATCCCACTGCTGATCCCAAACCTCAACGAGGCAGAGCCTGGGTGGCTCCTTTCCCCCCATTTCTCAAGGACCTGACCTCAATAACGGTGTTAACCACAGGAAACACCGCAGCGCCTGCCTCTGCCCGCAGGAGGAAATGGGGTGGGGGGAACATCGTTTCCCTCATTCCCTGCCAGCAAACTCCATGTCCTTTGGGGTTTGGTGGATCCATGGGGTGTTTTGACGGCTCCATGGGGGGGTTTTGATGGATCCATGGGGGGGTTTGATGGATCTGTGGGGTTTTTGGTTGGATCCAAGGTGGGTTTAATGGATTCATGGCAGTTTTTGATGAATCCATGAGGTGTTAGATGGATCCATATTGATTTTTTGTGGATCCATGTGCTTTGTTGATGGATCCATGGGGGTTTTTGGGAGGATCCATGGGGTGTTTTGATGGTTCCACAGGGGCTTTTGATGGAACCATGGGGTGTTTTGAGAGATCCACAGGGGTTTTTGATGGATCCATGGGGGTTTTTGACCGATCATGGAGTGTTTTGATGAAACCATGGAGTGTTTTTGGTGGATCAATGCGAGGTTTGATGGATCTGTGGGATGTTTTTGATGGATCCATAGGGGGTTTTAGTGGATCCATTGGGGTTTTGATGGATCCATAGGGTTTGTAATGGATTCATGTGTGGTTTTGATAGATCCACAGGGTTCTTGGTGGATCCATGGGCGTTTTTGATGGATCCTTGTGGCTTTTTGGTGGATCCATAGGGGTTTTCTTTGCTCCATAGGTTATTCTGGTGGATCCTTCCCATCCTAGGAAGTTCACTGAAGTTTCCCTGGTGTCATTGCCAGCGTGGCAGCAGGGAGGGGCTATGGCAGGGCAGTGACATTAAGATTCCATGGGGTTAATGAGCCGTTTGTTATCATTGGTGGGTTCCGAGCTGGCCGATCATCCTAAAACCACTGCTAGCAGGAAGAGGAGGATGAACTGGATCTGCTGCCAGAAGTGAGGAACTTGTGTTGTACCCAGAGCTCGAGACACACTGACCCCAACCCCCAACCCCTTCCCCCAGTGGCTCCAAACCTTTGACCTTAAACCACTGGAGTGGAATTCGTGGTGGGGCCACTGCTAAGAGGATGGGGGGGGCTTCACCCTTGGGGCACCATCCCATGGGGTTCACATGGATCTACAGTGCCTCATCCATGGCTGTGGAGTCACCGGTGCTGCTGGGGAGGATGGATGTTTGGGATTTGGGGCTGACTGCGTCAATCCCACTGGTGCTGGGGTAGGATTAAGTTCTTCTCTGCTGCTGGAAGAAGACATGATGCTGGGTCCAAGAACGCACTGATAAGGATGGGCAGGATTTAGGGCTGGAACAAGGAAGGTGGTTGTGATGAGGGTTTGTGTGTTTGTAGGTTTTGGCCAGGCTAAAAGGACATCCTAGATAGAGGAAAATAGCTGCTGGGCTTTCTAGCCCTTCCTGCAGCCCCAGTGAGCCCCGCCTGGGTACAGACCCCATACACCCCACACCCCCTCATGGAAAACAGGGAAACACCAGGGACACAAAGGGGCGAGGAAAAAGGATGTTTGGGCAAAGAGGTTCCTTTTGGGGTGAGGATGAGCCATCCTGTGGGGCTGCTTGTGCCCACAGGGCCATGACACCCCATTTAGGGCTGTAGGGGTTAGTGATGCTCAGGCAGGGCTGCATGTGGCAGGGAGCTGATTTGGGATAAAGTTGTCAAAAAGGGGCCAAGGGCTGCAAACATCCCGCTCCTCTCCTGCTGGGATTGACCCTAAAGTGGTGCAGCTGGGCATCACCCCAAACCCCTCCTGAGACCCCACACCGGTGGGAACGGGGACATCAGGAGGTAGAAAGCAGCTGCCCCAGCAGTGCTGCTCTAGGGATGATAATTCTTGTCTCCCAGAAAAATCCTAAACCAAACCCCATTTTTCCGTGCTGTAACCTATAGGGCAGTGGTTGGGGTCGATTTCTTTTTCAGCAGCTGATTTTGGGGTTCTGCCACCTGGCAGGAGGCAGCTCTGAAGGGGGGAGGTTTAATCTCGGGAAGCAGCAGGGTCAGGGCCAGTACCCCATGAGAGTGGCCACCCCATAGTGTCAGAGTGGGGCTGCTGCCCCCCCACAACCCAAATCCTGTCCCTCCCACCCCAGAAAAGAGCAGCTGCTGCCTTGTGTTGGTCCCTTGTCCCTGCAGTGACCCCCACTCAGTGCCCCGCCCCCCATTTCACCCTCATACCAGACCCCTGCGGGATGTGTATGTGGTCCCCCCCACCCTTTTGTGATGCCCCTCGGCTTGTAGCTCCCTTGTGCAATCCCCTCCTGCAAGGACCCCGCCCCGGGCAATGCCAGACCCCCCCTGCCATGACGCGCCCTCATGCTCCCCCAAAGCAGACTCCCCCCTTCTACC